>ML244391.1:585-23883 GCA_005239495.1 Nicotiana undulata
GAGGCATATAATAAAGAGTTGTCTTAGGCGTTCTCAAGACATTCGTAATGTTATAGTTTCTTAATTTAATTTGAAGTACTATTAATTTATTATGCAATATTAGTGCAAGTTTGAAGTACTATTATTATTAATTTGAAGAAACTTACTATTTTCTGTGTTTAAATATGAATTACAATATTTATATCCCAAAGATTTACAAGAAATTCCCTTACATAAAAAAATTTTAAAAAAAAAATAGGACGGACCCGTTTAGGCCTGTTTGGCCCGCGGGCTCGGCCTGCTTAGCCCGGGCCCATGTGGGCTTAGGCCCGTGGGGGGCCGGTTCCACCCACATAGCCCGTTTAGCCCGGGCACGCATAGCCCGCAGCCCGTTTGGCCCGGCCCGTTTGGCCTGGGCCCGACCCGTTAGCTAGCCTTAACCTAAAGATTAACGACTTAAGAAAACTAGAACTGACCCTATTTTTCAGGCGGGACCCCTGAACTTAAGGAAAACTAAACTAACAACTTAAGAAAATTAAAATTGACCATATTTTCCAGGCAGGACCCATGAACTTAAGGAAAACTAAAGAATCTTCCCAACTAGAGGGATGTCTATGAGGTATGGTTCTTCTTAACTAGGGCATATTCTTGAGAGGTGATAATCTTATCAACTAGGGGGATGCCTAGGAGGTAAAACAAACATTCTCAAACAACATTTGTGTTGACAAAACTGGGAATGACACCTCAAAGGTTCAAGCTTCCAAGCTTTGATTTGGACACAGTCTTCATCCCTGATTTGGACACAACACAGCTTTGATGTGGTGGTTGGTTTGTTTCCTTGAATTTGAGGGCGATTGATCCTACACTTGTCATGATAGTTTTGATTTCAAATTGGAAGACCGTGCTTATTATTGACTAACCACCTTTTCAGTCAACCCTTATCAAAGAAAACACTTCTGATCCATCCAATCCCAGTACCCTTTTCTGTCAACCCTTATCAAAGATAACACTTATGATCCATCCAATCCCAGTACCCTTTTCTGTCAACCCTTATCAAAGATAACACTTATGATCCATCCAATCCCAGTACCCTCTAACCGCCTTTGTGTTGACAAAATTGGGCATGACACCTGAAAGGTTCAAGCTTCAAAGCTTTGATTTGGACACAGTCTACGTCCCTGTTTCAAACAAAGAAAACTTGTGAGTTTAAAATGTGGTGGTTGGTTTTTGGCCTTGACTTTGAGGGCAATTGCTCCGACACTTGTCATGATAACTTTGATTTCAAATTGGAAGACCGTGCTTATTATTGACTAACTACCTTTTCTGTCAACCCTTATCAAAGAAAACACTTCTGATCAATCCAAGCCTAGTACCCTCTATCTGTTGCATTTTGCTTTTCGCTCATGAGTTGACATTTACCGAGCCTTTGCATTTCACATGAATCCCAAATCATTCTAATTGTCTCCCACTCCGTGCGCATACTTCTCTTTCCATACTTATTCCATTTTGATGTGCTAGCCCGACTCCACTTTGCGCAATTGGAAAGCTGGTAGCAAATTTTGAAGTCATTGCTCACTTGTTTTGACAAAAATAGACGACTTAAACAAAGAAAGAGGAACATAGTAAGGGGACAATGGAAAGAGATGATATCTAACAAGAAAATTATAAAGTAGAAACTTATCTGATGTGGACACCAACTCCAACGACCACGAGATGCATTTTGGATTAAGCGGCCTAATCTATCAAGCAAGTCTAATGTTAAACTCTTGTTATACCTCTAAGCCGTGAAACTAGGCTTCAATGCTCTTATTATCCTATCTGATTCACGATCCTTATTCGACTTGTAGTGCCCAAAGGGTTTTCACCATCAAGCCTCTCTCATTTTGTTCTTTCTTTCAACTCATTGTCGCCTTATGGTGCCTGTGAAGGTTTTCACCGATAAGAATCTCTTATTTTGTTATTTTCTTCTTATTTCATCTGATCCTGCAGATGACAAGGCATTAACCATGGTAAAAATATCATATGTTCCTGGCATGTCTAACTCGGCACTCGCAAAGATTATCTGGGAGGTCTTTTTTGGGTTGTAATGTAGCTTTTGGACAAGGTTAGAAAGAAAGGATATTATAATGGCTCAAAATAACTAAGACAACATGCTTAATTTATTTACAACTTTTGGAATCCATTTTAAAAACTTTACCCAAGTTTCTAAAACAAGAGAATTTGATTCTTTTTTTTTTGTGAGATGGAGTTTCTAAGAAAAACTGCCCACTCTTGACTTCATGGGATTATGAAATATTTTATTTGGTGCGACCGAACTATAAGGCTGCCTACGTATCTTGTGGTGACAAGAATGAGGTCGAACGCAGTTCAAAAGACTACTCTTTGTTGCTGCTATTTTCTTTTTCTTCTTTTTTTTCCTCTCGTTTTTTCTTTTTGAATTTTTCTTTGGCAATGAAGTTTCTAAAATAGACCTTATAGGGCATGATTTTCTTTTAATGACTTTAACTCGATTCCAAAAGAGGGGGGTTCAAGAAACTTAGCATATGCTCAAAAAGGGGTACCGAATGGTATAAAGTGTTTAGGTAACTGAAAGAGGGCTTCCCAATCCATGAAAATGCCAAGTACAACACATGTAACTTGAGGATGAAAAAGGAAGATCATGCACAACATTTATTTTGCAACTTTGGCATTGATATCACTGATATGACTTCTATTTTTCCTTAGTGCCTTGTCAAATACAGAAATCTCGTTGGTTGATTTCTTCTTCACAATGGATACCCTCCGTCAGTTTGGGACAAACTCCCTTGGCTTTACTTTGTAACTTGAGATGCACTTGAACTCAAAGTCGTTCGCTTCAAATTGTCTAGGACGCACTCTCTTGGAACAAATTCTTGTAGTCCTCTTAACTTCCCAAACTATCCGCCACAGTTTCACACAATTCGGGATTTAAAATGTCCAAATCTTTACTTGTTTCCCTCAAATGTCTCTGTCATATTCAAACCTTGTTTCACTGTTTCATGATGAGACTAACTTTTAAGACCAGACTAAGAATTCCACGTGCATGTCATGTCACTAGAGTCACCATGAAAAGAACTATAAAGGGAAAAGAGAACCAAACAAAAATGGACTAAAAATAACAAAAAAACATAAGATTGCATTAGACAGACGGTAAAAGGGTTTGAACAACAAAACAAGCAAAATAGACATGGGTTACAACCCTGGAATAATCCTAGATAACACTAGACGAGTTACTACAACTAAATGAAGTAGGAAAAAAAATAAGAAGAATGGTTTGAGCCACAAGACAATATTTGGATTACAACCCTGAAATAACCCAAACAACATAAATGACAACAAAATAAACCACCAAAACTCCTACCTGGCTCGACATCTTAGCCACTGAGTTGCACATCGATATTACTAGAACCTTCACAAGTCTCAATCATGTTGACCTTAGCAAATAGCTTTTGGGTCCCTTTTGCCAACTCATTCTTAAGATCAACTTCTGGAACCGAGACTGATAGCACCGAACACTTTGCGGTAAGTGGCCCTCCAAGGGATTCAGAAGAGTTCTCATATCCTTTTTCAATACAAATTATGCCAACCATATGCGTCTCATTATGAACAGGCAATGGAATTTGATTAGTGTCCAATGCATCTAAATTTTGCACGGTAATGTCACCGGCAACAATGAGCTTCTGGACTGCTCTTTTCAGATAATAACACTTTTCTATACTGTGCCCCAGGGAATTAGAGAAATATGCGCACCTTTGAAAATAATCAAGATTCTTTGGAACGGGGTTCAGAAATTTTATCTGAATCGGCTTCAACATGTCCAATTGCCTCAACATTTGGAACAAACTGGCATACGATTCTCCAATAGGCATGAAAAACCTTTCCTTTTGTTGCCGCCTTTTCATTTTGTACTCCGGCCTCGATTGGAACCTCTTACGGGTAGGTGGTTTTTATGCTTGTATAAGTGGGTAAGACATTTGTGGAAGTGGTGCAGGCCATTGCGAGTCTTGTGGATGTGGAGCATATGGCGGTGCATTGTGGATAGAGTAATGGGAAGGTGAAGTATGACTTTGGGGATTTTGTGGAGAGAATTAGCATTGGGGAGGATTATCTAGAGTATGGGGATATTCATGGGGTCGATGTTAAGGCTGAAAGCGTTGAGAAAGAACGCCCACGGGATGTTGTCGTTGGCATGGCTCAACACATCTTTTCTAATTCTCTTTTTTCACCCAAACTTACTGAGATGTTCTGAATGTCTTTTGTAGTATCTTTCAATGCGGAATAGCCCATGATTTTTCCTGACTTAATTCCTTCTTATACCGTCTCCCCCATTTTTACCACATCATTGAAAGGTTATCTAAAGCTCGGATCAAATAACTAAAGTAGTTGGGTCCCTGAGCTTGTAGGAAAAGCTCAACCATTTCTTCTTCATCAATCGGGGGACTGGCCCAAGTAGCTTGTTCCCTCCATCTAAGCCCAAACTCCCTGAAACTTTCCTCGAGCTTCTTTTCCATCTTAGGTAGGGAGTAGCGGTCTTGGATAATGTCTATATTGTACCGAAAGTGTCGAACAAAATCTTGAGCCATGTCATCCCATGCATACCACTTACTGACATCTTGGCAAGTATATCATTCCAAGGCAGCCCTACTTAAACTCTAACTGAAATATGCCATTAACGAATCATCTTTCCCGCCAACACTTCTCATTTCACTGCAATAACCCCTCAGATAGGCTACTGGATCTCTGTGCCCGTCATATAAGTTAAACTTTGGCATTTTAAACCCCGCGAGCGGATGAATATTAGGAAACATAAGCAGTTCATCATAGGACACACTAATCTGATTTCCCATCCCTTGCACGTTCTTTAAGTATTGTCTTATACCTTTCAGATTTATTGATATCTCATCTCGCTCTTCTCTCCTTGTGAACTTTTCATTTTCAACACGAGGCTCATTTCGAGAGCTATAATTGTATGAGTCTGGGATCTGGTGGGACAATTTTGGGGGGTAGTATTGGGTAACATGAGGTTTGAACTGGTGTTCACTGTTGGGCCTAAAAAGAGGTTGTTGAGAAGTTGTGATGGTGGAGGTAGTGGATATGACAAGAGGGCTATTTTTGGGAAAGGTAATTGGAGGACAAACGATGGAGCTACTAGGGAGGTTGGAAAGGCTATGATTGTAGAAAATCACAAGGTTGAGAGGAAAGAATATTGAAGAACCGTGTGTTTTCTCACATATTCAAAGCTATACAAAGTCTGAATTTATACAAGTCACAAAACTACTACTACTAATGGTTTAGAGTTCTACTTCAAGTATAACTATTACATTGAGTTAGAGTTCTAACTCTACAATACAATCTAACTAACCTAGCTTATCATTATCATGATTCTTATCATGATCGAGTTCTTCAACACTTCCCCTCAAGATAGTGAGGGGTGTAGTTACCACTCCTAGCTTGCTTCGAAATCCTGCAAACTATCTGCTTAGTCAATGGCTTAGTATGAATGTCAGCGAGCTGGTCTTTTGATCTAACAAACCTTGTGACTAGCTGACCATTAGCAACCTTTTCTCTAACAAAATGATAGTCCATCTCAACATGCTTTGTTCTGACATGCATTACTGGATTGACTGTCACATATAGTGCACTTAAGTTATCACAGAACAAAGTTGGTGCAGTTTTTAAACGAACCCCAATGTCATTGAGAATGTAGGTTATCCATGTCATTTCAGCTACTGTAGAGGCAAGTTCTCTATACTCAGCTTCTGCACTAGACCTTGCCATTGTGTGTTGCTTCTTGGATGTCCAAGATATGCAGTTAGCTCCTAGGAAGACATTGTAGCCTCTAGTTGATCTCTTAGTCATAGGACTCCCTCCCCAGTCTGCATCAGAGAAGCCATATAGCCTGAATGGTGACTGAGACAAAATTCTCAGACCATACTTAGTTGTGCCTTTCACATACCTAAGTATCCTCTTTACAGCTTGGTAATGAGTGTTGTTTGGGCTTTGCATGAATTGGCTTGCTAAGTTCACTGCATGAGCTATATCTGCCCTTGTGAGTGTCAAATACTGAAGACTACCAACAATGCTTATGTATAGTGAGGCATCAACTAGATCATCTACAGCTTCTTGTAGACCATGCTTCTGTGCCAAAGGGGTGCTTATTGGCTTAACGAGTGTCATACCAGTTTTGGCCAGTAACTCTGCAGTATACTTGCTCTGATTCAGATGAATGCCTCCATTAAAGTAGGTGACCTCAATCCTAAGAAGAATTGTAAAAGGCCAAGGTCCTTCATAGCAAATTCCTTGCCTAGTTCATCATTGATTTCTGAAATTAGTGCAGTTTGACTCCTAGTGACAATGATATCATCAACATATAGTAGGAGCAGAACTGTGCCTATTTTGCAATGCATCATAAAGAGTGATGAGTCTGCTTTGCTGCACTTAAAACCAAGATGAAGTAAATGCAAACTAAACCTGTCAAACTAGGCTCTAAGTGCCTGCTTAAGGCCATACAATGCTTTCCTTAGAAGACACACACTGTCAGGATGTCTAGAGTCTTTAAAACCTGGTGGCTGACTCATGTACACCTCCTCCTGTAGATAACCATGTAGGAAGGCATTCTTTACATCTAGTTGCCTAATACACCAGTGGAGACTCACAGCTACAAAAAGGACTACTCTTATAGTGGTTGCTTTAACAACTTATCTGAAGGTTTCTTCAAAATCCACTCCTTCAAGCTGTGAATACCCTTTGGAAACTAGTCTTGCCTTGTACCTGTCAATAGATTCATCAACCTTCAACTTGGTTTTAAACACCCACCTAAAGCCAACTATATTCATACCAGGTGACTTAGGTATCAGTATCTAAGTCTTGTTTTGATTCAGTGCATCTATCACCTCTTGCATTGCCGCAAACCATTCCGGTGATCTAAGTGCCTCATTTATAGTCTATGGATCCTTAGCTGCTACCAAACACATGTGTCTTACTGACATGTATTTTGATTTCTGTCGCGTGACCATGTGATGGCTTTGTGCATTTGATGTGTGCTCTGTTGGTTCTGCATCATCAGTTGGTGTAGCTTGTATTAGTATAGCTTGTGTATTCTGATTAGGTCTAGTATTAAACCAATGAGACAAGTCAAGTTAAAGTTGAATTCCATGTGGATCGTAAACTGAAAAATCATTAGAGTTAGAAGGTGCATTTTCTTGAACTAAACTGTTTGATTCATCACTCTTAGAGGTCATGAGATCATCTGTTCCTGTAGGAATTGCTGCTAAAGGGGCTTCAGCTGGATCAACAGTGTGATCAACAATATCATCATGGGCAGGCTCAGCATCAGTGTGATCAACAACATCATTGTGATAAGCATGGACAGGCTCAGCATCAATGTGATCAGCATCATTGTGATCAGCATGAGGGGCAGGCTCAGCATCAACTGGATCTTCAGTCGTGAGATAATTACTAGGTAATGGTGCATTAACATCACCTACACCAAGTAATGATGGTCCATTCGACACTTCCCCTGAACTAGAGGAGTGCACATCTGGGCTTGAGATATTCTGCAACCTGGAGAAAAACTCATAGAATGTAGCAATATGAGTAGAATCACTAGAGATGTCTAGTGATGCATTTGGCTGCACATAAGGCAATGTGTTCTCATCAAAGACCACATGTTTGGAGACAAAAACTCTTCTGGTAGATGGGTGATAGCATATGTATCCTTTGTGAAGGCTACTGTATCCAATAAACACACAAGGATAGGTCTTAGGGGAGAATTTTGTTTTACCTTTTAAGTAGGGAAAACATCTGCAACAAAACACCTTTAAACTACTATAATCCGGATGCTCTCCAAAGAGCTTAAAGAATGGAGTCACCATGTGTAACACTGATAAAGTCATTCTATTAATTAAGAATACAGCTGTCAAGAAGGCTTCTACCCAGAGAAACTGTGGTAACTTTGCATGAAACAACAAGGTCAGACCAGTTTCTACTATATGTCTGTGTTTTCTTTCAGAGACTCCATTCTGCTCAGGTGTGTGAGGGCATGATATATGTTTGATAATACAACAGTTATCAAGATGTTCAACAAAAGAAGTACTCTTAAATTCACCACCCCCATCACACTGAAAAACCTTAATAGTCTTAGTGAATTGTTTCTCAACCATCTTTTGGAACTTAACAAAAGTATCATAGAATTCAGATTTCCTTCTTAGTGGATAGAGCCAAGTATATCGTGTACAGTCATCAACAAACACTACATAATATCTCATGTGTTGATATGATTCAATAGGAGCTGGACCCCAAAGATCACAATGAATTTTAAGCAAAGGCTCATTTTAAATCTTATTTCTCAATTCAAATGGAAGCTTACATCCTTTTCCTAACTGACAACTAACACAGACAGTAGGGACTTTGTTCCAGTACTTGACATCAATACATTCGTTACTACTAAGGATTTTTAAAGACTTTAAGCTAGGGTGACCTAATCTAGCATGCCAAATACTATCTGTATTCTTCCACTCCTTTGATGCAGAAAATGCATAAAAGTTATTGTCCTCCAGTGCATATAGGTCATTCTTCTTAGATCCCTTGGCCAGAAGTCTCCCTGAGCTCTTGTCCTTTACAACAAAATCAGATTCATCAAACTCAAGTATACAAGAATTGTCCTTAGCAAGTTTACTAACTGATAACATTTTCTTCTTAATCTTAGGAACAACAAGGATTTCTTTTACTTTAAGTCCAGATTTTGTTGTATTTCCAATATGTGTGATGTCAAGTTTTGAGCCATCTCCAACTATTATTTTATCAGGACCATTATAAGGTTGAAGATATGATAAATTAGCTGTTGAATTGGTTATGTGGCTGCTTACACCAGAGTCAACATACATAGCATCATCCTCAGCCTGTGTAGTTTGCAAGTTAATTGCAGAAAAAGCCTGTGGCAGATCTTCTGTAGGCTGGTAGGAGTAGTCCCACCTATAGAAGCATTTTAAGGTTGTGTGATTGTTTCTTCCACATATTTGGCAATTTTCCTTGCCCTGTTGTTGTCTTAAGTTTGCAGCAATGTTCTGAGTAGGTTGATTAGTCTTATTGTTGCCTTGTCCTGCAGGTCTGAAACCTCTTCCTCTTGAGGAGAAGTGTGAGTTTCCCCTTTTGTTAGAGTAGCTTCCACGACCTCTCCCTCTTTGAGCAGCAAAAGCCATATTGTAGCTTTGTTGAGTCACTTATTCTTCATCTTCTCTCATGTCAAAGCCTCTAGGGGCATTGACAAACTGATTTAGTGTAGGATATGGGGCCTTTCCTAGCATAACAGTCCTAAAAGTTTTGTACTTTGGACCAAGTCCTCTAGCAAAGTTGATCACTTTGTTGTCTTCATCAGCATGCTTGTGTATGGCTGAGAGACCATCACATATGCCTTTGGAATCCTTCAAATATTCATCAAGCTTTTTGGTTCCTAACTTGATGTTCTGTAGTTGTTGCTTAAGCTGGAACTCCTTATCCTTGGTTGCTTGTAGGTATGCTTCCCTAATCAAATTTGTCACCTTCATCACTTGAATTAACTGAAGTATTTGTGTCCTCCAGATCAAGCAGTTTGTTGGCTTCAACTTAACTGGGCAGGAAGCAATTAGATGGTGCAGGGAAGCAGGTGATAGACATAGTGAGGTTGAATGTGTTGTTAAGGCCATGTTTGATCGTGTGAGCAGCGTAGCTTCAGTGTGCTCTGATACCATGTAGAAAATCACAAGGTTGAGAGGAAATAATATTGAAGAACCGTGTGTTTTCACATATATTCAAACCTATACAAAGTCTGAATTTATACAAGTCACATAACTACTACTACTAATGGTTTAGAGTTCTACTTCAAGTATAACTATTACATTGAGTTAGAGTTCGAACTCTACAATACAATCTAACTAACCTAGCTTATCCTTATCATGATCGAGTTCTTCAACAATGATAAGCAGGAAAATCTAGAGAATATTGTGGATCCTCTGACACTATGACCAGAGCTTGGGTAAGGGTAGAATCTAGGAAGCTAGGTGGTGGAGGGGGTGGTGCCTTCCCAGCCATCCAAGTCATATACATGTACGCCATGTGTTGTCTTAAAATCCTTAACTCTTTAACCAACCTAGTGTCCTGTTCAACCAATTGCTTTCGGGTACCAGTATCAACCAACTCAACTCCGTTATCGTCTGCCATTTCCTTTCGACTTTATGTTGTAGGAAAGAGTTAGAAGTTTAAGAACGACAAACCAACCACCCTTGTGTTGTAATGAAGATAACACATAGTAATAAAATAAAGTCATCACGTTAGCGTTAGGTCATTTAACATAAGATAATCTCACATTATATGCAATGCACCTAGTCACGATTATTGGATCTAAAATGACTCCGAGGGTATGAAGGTCATATGGCATCATCCCAATTTTACTCTCCTTTTCCCTTTTCCTCTTCATTTGTTTCTTGCACTCTGTGGTTTTTCATTTTCTTCCCTCTCTTTTTCTTTCTGATTATCACTCTTTTCATTCCTCCGACTTCTCACATCCTACAACTTCATCTTCTTCTTCTTTTTCTTTTAAATTTTAAAAATGATTCGACCCAATGTAGGTTGCCTACATATCATGTTCCACATGGAAAAGTAACGAACAAAATAAGCTTAAAAAAAACAAAATATTTTTTGGATTTTCCATTTATAACTTTTTTTGGGGGGGTTTTCGAATACAGAATCAGAAGTACGATAACAATAGACTTGACGAACTCAACTAGACTATGACAGACTTTGACACCACCTAAAAGACACAATACTACTGTACAATATTAGAAAGTAAAAGACAACATAAAACAGACTCAAAAATAAAAAGTCTCCTCAAACAGCTCCTGGGCGTCTGTCATGATCAAGCTATGGTAAATGAATTCGTACCTTAATGAGAAGAATAATACTAAATAGAGTTAGTGACTCAAGATATTATGTGATGCCACAACACCTCCTATTGGACACATGCAAGATATGATTGGGCTATTTTTACAAAATGGCATACGTGGCCAAGGTTGGCTATTAGTGAAAACTCAACAAAAGTAACATCTAAGACATGAAAATATATCATTGAGGCTTATATGTCTTCAAACTCCCAATAATTATGGCCCCGAAAATTACTTAACAAAAATGACCCAATTCTGCAAAAATGGCTGATATGGCCATACGCGGCTAGAGATGCAAATTCCGCAAAGATGGACCTTAGATTAATAGGACACCTAGTTGCGGACTCAAGATTCTGATACATGGGTCAAAGAAGCACTTTTGCAAAAATGACCCTATTTTGCGAAACGACAAAAGTGTCCAGAAGTAACTAGACAAGCAGATTCAACAAGGATGGACCTTAAAATTAGGAAAGAGCCGATTGTGGATTCATTACTCTCAGTACACGGTTCAACAAGCCACTTTGCAAAAATAGCCTATTTTGCAAAAATAGCCGATGTGGCTAGACATGCAAGATTTGGTTACGACCCCCAAAGCCAAGGACTTAAGACTCACTAGGAAGACTAGACCCTATGTGGGCTGCCTACGTATCTCTCCCCGAAAGACGAGAATCAGGTATGCATAATTTGGAAACATTGGATACTGGATAAAAAAAAATAACTGATTTGGAGAAAACATATTTTTATCTTTTTTGAAAATGATGGAAAAGTGCAAAATCTTTTTGGATTTTTCATTTTCGTTTTATTTATCTTTTTCTTGAAATAGTTGTGAAAGAAAAATATATATACTTTACCTTATTTTCTATCTCAATTACCCTCAACCATCATTGGTCCTCTAAATGGCCCATTTGTTCTTAAAGAATACAGCATGTAGCACATAGGCATGATTAAATGTCTTTTTGGACCACTGGCCCATTTTGACAAAATTTGGATAGGCCTCCTACAAAGGGACACAATGTTTGGGACCGATCCCTGCTAGGTCTAAAAGATATGATGCAAATAAGAATAACCTAAAGGCTGACCTAAGTTTGGGGTTCACTAGACAAGGAAATTCGGGCGAGCGTATAGTCAATGATGGCTGCTCAAGCTTCCACCCATTCCATACATCTGATGCCCCCCTAAAATAAGGGCGACTCAACTAAAATTTCATGTATGCGACGCGCACTACGAGACTTGTTACGGAAAGAATTGATCGGGTAATGCATATGATGACAATTATAAAGCAGTAACACATAAAGAAAAAAAATTGTAAACACATAAACAACTAGCAAATAATAAAATGATATAAACAAAATAAAAATCACGTAAGGTAAATAAAAAACATAAAAACCTCAACCGAATATTCTACAAAAGCAAATATGATCAAGTACCAGCTCCAACTTGCAACTACCCAGCAGAGTCACCTAAGTTGTCACGCCCCCTTCTTTACATTTCACTAACCCTCTTTAAAATAATAAAATGATTTTTAAAGTTCAAAAAGGGGTTTTCAATTAAAAAGTGATAAAACGTTTGTTTAAAAGGGGTTAACTCAGAGTCGCCACTTGGCATATAACCTCGGTGTGCGAAGTCACCATCTAAAAGCAATTTTCCCTTTAAACACATTTGACTCTAAACCAGTTTGCAGTAGAGATTCTAGATAAGGGGGTTCATTTGACTCGAGAAGAACGTGTTAGGCATTCCCCGAGTCCTATAACTAGTACGGTTGCGTACAAGATCAAGTTGGCTTCTAAAAATACTCAGATTGAGATAGAAACACACAAAAAGAAAAAATAAACACAGAAGAAGCTCGAGGTTGTCCCTACCTAAGAAAAGAAAAGTAAAAAAATGAAAACTAAAATCCTAAGCTAACCTACACCATACTTCCTCCATGGTGTATCCTCGGCCTCCAAATACATGATACTACGGGGCATACCCCGGATAAAGTATATACAAAGTCTATGGGGCATTTCCCGGATAAATTTAACTAAAGGGAATGACCTCTCACCTCAAAAGTGTAACGACCTGACACGTCGTTTTGAGTATAGGCGCTTCGCTAGGTGATTTAGAACCAAACTCTTTGTTTCGAAGCCTTTAGAGCCTCATTCTAGCCTTCCTCGATTTTCATGCGCAGTCCGGGTATTGGCCTGGGAGGCTTATATACTAAAAAAATGATAAAAACAAGAAATTTTCCCTAAAAAGTTAATTTAGTTGACTTCGGTTAACGTTTTGAGTGAACGGACCCGGACTAGTATTTTGATGGTCCCAGTGGGTCCGTATTGAAATATGAGATCTGTGCGTATGCCCGAAATCGAATTACGAGGCCCCTAGCTTGAGTTATGAATTTTTATTGAAAAATTAAAAGTATGAAAAATATAATATTTTTACGAATTGATTGAATTTTTGGCATTGTTGATACCGTGTGCGTATTTTGGTTCTAGAGCCTGTTACAAGTCCAATATAATATTTTTGACTTATTTATGAAATTTCGTGGGAAATGGAGCCTGTTTGACGTAATTCAGACGTCCGGTGGTAAAAATAGAGATTTCAAAGCTTTCTTGAAAATTTCATTTGATTTGGTGTTCAATTCGAAGTTCTTGGTGTTATTCTGGCGATTTGATCGCGCGAGCATATGATGTTTTTAGATTGGGGTGCACTTTTGGTCTGGAGTCCCGAGAGGCTTGGGTGTATTTTTGGATCATTGGTTGAGAGACAAGTAAAGTTAAGAAATTTAGGAGTTTGACCATGGTCAATATGGGGTTAAGACGACCTCTTTTCAGTGTTTTGAGTGCACGAGCAGGTCAGTAGCGTGTTTAATGGTTGAAATTCATATATGGTTTGTGTCCGGGAGGTTCCGGATGAGTTTCGGGGTGGTTTCTAATCATTTCGGAGAAGTTTGGGTTTTGCTGGTTTCTGGTGCGACGATGTTCATTCGCAATTGCAAACCTTTTATGGAAATTGCGAAAACATTGTTCATACGCCATCGCGAAAACACTGTTCATTCGCAAATGCAAGTTTTGTTCACAAATGCGATACCTGCAACTGAACAAAAGATTACTTAGACGGGATTTTTGATTCATTTCCCAAATTTGCAAAACCTAAACCACAATAGGCAATTTTCCAAAGAACTTTTCTTCCCAGAATCATTGGTAAGTGATCTTAAACGAATTTCTTTCAATCTTTCTGTAACGACCCGACCGGTCGTTTTACGTTATCGGACCTTGTTCCCCTAAGTAAGATTTCCCATAGCGGCTTCTTGAGATTTGTGACTTGCGAGGACTGGTGGTTCAGGACTTGGAAGTGCTTTGAGCAGTATAGGAACACTTGGTTCCTTAGGGTTGACCTATTTAGCCGAGTTTGACTTCGGTCAACATTTTTAGCAAGCGACCTCGGAATCGAGTTCTGACATCGTCAGTAGCTTCGTATGATGATTTCGGACTTGGGCGTATGTTCGGAATGGGTTTTCGATAACCCGGGGGCGTTTCGGCGCCCAATATAGAAATAAGGATTTCCTTAAGTTTGAAAGTTGGTTTGAAACGGGAATTTGTTGTCAAGGTCCGAATGTGATTCTGGGACCGGGAATAGTTTTGTTATGTCATTTATGACTTGTCTGCAAAATTTGATATCATTCTGAGTTGTATAGGTCGGTCCGACGCATCGTTATAGAAATCAAGAACTTGAAGTTCTCAAAGTTATGGTTTTAGGGGTTTTGGGGTGTGATCTTGAGATTTAGCGTTTTTTTGGGCGTTCTAAAGGCTCGAGTGAGTCCGCATTATGATTTAGAACTTGTTGGTATATTTGGACGGGGGCTCGGGTGGGCCCAGGTGCCTCCCGGACACCGCACGAGGTCAAAAACCAGCTAAAATAGCTGATGGTGCACCTGTTTCTGGTGTGATCGCAAGTGCGGTTGCCCAGTCGCAGGTGCGGGACCGCTCCTGCGGTCCCAACCTCGTAGGTGCGGGAATCTCGTAGGTGCGGATCCAATTCCGCAGGAGCGTAGCCGCAGGTGCGGTCTCCAGCTCCGCAGGTGCGGGCCCAGTCCTTCCCGTCCAACCCCGCAGGCGCGAGACCGCAGGTGCGATCCTCGAGCCGCAGGTGCGGAATCCCTGTAGGCCAGGCAGTGCATATTCTTTAAAATACGGGATTTCTTCTTCTCTTTTCATTTCATACCTCCATTAGAGACTTGTAAGCTTGGGAAGAACACACCACGACCTAGCTACTGCAGAGGTAAGTTAATTCCTCCCTATTACTAGTTTAATACATGAATTATTAATGGGATTAACTACTAGATCATTGAAAATCAAGATTTGGGTAGAAAATTTAGGGTTCTTGAGGAAATTAGTGAATTGTCCGTTAAATGCTATGAATTCAAGTAAAAGTCGTATATTATCGATCCTTAGGCTTTGGGTGAGTGATTCCTTCGAGAATTATCGGAATCCGAGCGTGCAGGCCCGGGGTTGAATTTTGGGAATTCTTCAAGAATGATGATTTTATTGAATAAATAGGATAATTTCCCCACATCGAGCTTTCATTGATATAATTGTACACCTTTTGGCTAGGTTCGAGTCCTCGGGTGTAGAGTTCGGAGTTTCGGGCGCATTCGCGGTCCGAGAGGTAGATTCGACAAGAGGTGAGTCTCCTTTCTAACCTTGTAAGAGGGGATTGTCCCTCTAGGTGATTTAAATGCTATATGTAATTTGGTTGGGGGCTACGTACGCACCAAGTGACGAGAGTCCGTACGTAGCGGCTACCATTGTTATGTCTGGGTAGTTAGGCCCACAGCATGCCTTATATGCTTCCTTGAAATGCCTTATATGCTTCCTTGTAATGCCTTATATGCTTCCTTGTAATGCCATATATGCTATGAGACCATGTTATGTATAGTATTGTTTCTTTGAGATTTCATGGAAATTGTTGATTTGAAAGGAATTGGTTATGGAAAGTAAGTTTTAAAAGTTATTGTGTGTGCATGTGACCGCTTCGCAATTTACATTCCGCGAGCGATATGTGATTTCCCCCACTCTCATGGGAGCGGGTCGTACGCCACGGCGGATTGAAAGATGCACATAAATGATTAATTTGAAAGATGCACTTATGGTTCGGGCCGTTCGATCCTCAGCACTGCATAGATATTTTCCTTATGACTCCGGTCGGTTGTCTTATTCCTGTGTGCGCATGACTATTTGGCACTGTTTCATGGATATTGACTTATGTTAGATATTTGGGGGAAAGAAAGTGGACATTGTTATTTGTTTCAGTATTTACTTGGATCCCTGTGCTTTATACGTAACTGCTGCTTACTGTCTTACATGCCTACTGCTTATCGTTATATCTTGTCGCATATTATACTGTTGGACCTTAGTGAGCGTCGAGTCGACCTCTCGTCACTACTTCTTCGAGATTAGACGGGATACTCACTGGGTACATATTTATTTAATATGTACCCATACTGCACTTCTGTACTTAATTGTACAAGTTCTGAGGCTGGTGTTTCTGGTTATCAGACCGGAGCTAGATATTGACCGTAGCTGACCTGACTTCACGGTGAGCTGCTTTTCTGGCGATTCCCCACCCATACCATAGAGTTTCATTTACTTTTGTTTCCCATCTATTTATTCAGACAGTGGGATTGTACATTCTATCTTTTGGTTATCCTGTTAGTATGCCCGTGACACTCGTGGCACTAGTTCCTGGCACACACGTAGTGGTTATTTTGGGATTTTGGGTTGTATATGTATATATGCTCGTCTGTTGGCTCACTCTTCTTTATAGCTATTTTATCTACCACTGAGTTATTATCTTTCGATATCATGATTTAACTTGTTAAATTCGGTAAATGGGTAAATAATTGAATCAAGTAAAAAGAAAACTTAGTGAAATTTATGTCGGCTTGCCTAACCCCGTTGTTGGGCGCCATCACGACCTGGATTAGGATTTTGGGTCATGACACTTTTACTACTTTTTCATAACATTCACCCAAAAATCTAAGGTTTTCATGGTGAAATTGACAGTGTTTGAGTAGAAGCTAGGGATTTGATAAACTAGGGATTTAGACCTCAAATTGAGATCGGATTCCAAAACTAATTATAAATCCGGGCTGGGGGTGAATAAGTAATCGGGTTTTGGTCCGAATTTTGGGTTTGGACCAAGCGGGCCCGGGTGTTGACTTTTGTTGACGTTTTCAAAAATTGCCTAAATTGAATTCTTTGCAATCGTGGGTACTTCCTAAGGATTAAATTGAATCGTTTGGTTGGTAATTTGCTAGATTCTATTGGTCCGGAGGATTTTGTGAAGGGATTTTCATACCAAATCATTGGATTGAGTCGAGCGGAGGCGAATTTGTAGAGGAAAAGGTTAAGTTGAGTGTTGGGTTAGCCGAATCGAAGTAAGTGGTTTGCCTAAATTTGTTGAGGGAATTTTTCCTCCTATTTGTCATTGTTTTCTACATGGGGGGTGATACATATATGATGTGACGAGCGTATATGTATGTGCCATGGTTAATCATGCTCGGGGGTGAATTATGTTATATTATGTTTGTAGAATTTCGCAATATCCTGCTTCATGCCTAACTTGACTCTTAGAAGCTAAGAACATAATCTTAGATGATAGGAATAAAGACTTATCATATTATAACATGATCAAACTTGACGAATATTCTTAGAATACATTGATGTGTCTAATTTGGTTATCTCTATGTGTATTACATTACTACGACCCATATTCATGAGATACTAAATTCCATGTTTGTGTTGTGGATCATTGTGAGAATTGTGGAAGTATTTGAATAATACGATTCTCTAGGGTTGTTGAATCATTGTTGATTTGGAAAGATGTTATTGGGATTTGTTTGAAGTATTTGTTAAAACACTCTCCTTGATGTTATATGTGCTTCCTGCCTTGTTTGTCATTGATACTCATATGCTTGGTAAGGAAGAGTGTAAAGCATGAAGGGTGATGTCGTGCCATTTTTTAAATATTATAATGTGAGGGAGAGTGTAAAGCATGAAGGATGATGTTGTGCCATATCATTGAGAGTAAAAGCAAGAAGGGTGATATCGTGCCACATTATTGAGAGTAAAAGCACGTAGGGTGCTGCCGTGCAATATCATTTGAGAGTAAAAGCACGAAGGGTGATGCCGTGCCATTTCATTTATATTATTATGCTTGTATGTTATCGTGAGGTCATGTCACGACGTGTGTTTCCGTTCAGACGAGGATGAGGGACATACATTATGCTTGATATTTGTCTTCCGTGTATATGTTCTTGTCTTTACCTTGACTTGTTATTGTCATAATTATAGATATGATGTGATTTGCTTCCATTGTTCTGTCATGATCTCCATCTCAATTGTTGTTGTGTTGCTCATACCTTCTACTTGCTTAACTCCCAAATACCGTGCACATTTCCTACTTTTATAATTATACTCATGTTGTATCTGTTCTGTTGCACCTTAGTGTAAGCCTTCCACCATGCTAGTCATTCATACCCTTACTTGTTAACATGTAAAGATCATGTGTTTCCTTCTTGTTTGCTATATTTGTACTTAGGCCTCCACTATGCTAGTTAATTGAAGTTGATACTCTTTGTTTTCCCATTGGTTGTTATTACTCACGTGCTTTCTGCCTAGTCTTTTACTGTTTCCCACATGTATATCCTCGTCCATTGTTGTTACTTGCATGTTTCCTAATTTGTAATTCCTATTATCGTGTTTCTGTCATCTGGTTGGTTTTGTTATACGTACATTTGGAAGGACGAGTTGAACGTACGAAGGGTGTTGCCGTGCTAATTGATTCGTCACATAGATTTATTTATATATGGTGAGGATAAGATAGAAGCACGAAGGGTGTTACCGTGCCATTTGACTTGATATCTTGGATACACTTCTCATACCAGGAAAGATTGTAAATCTTCTATTGTGATTCTTGCTAGTAATTGTTGACTGTCTCGCAGAGTTGTATACAATATATTTTTTTGGTAATTAAATGATTTTATTAACCAAGTATATGTATTTACAATCTAGACAAAACTGATCTTGTCTTTTACCTTTACTCCAACTGGACATAAAACCCCAGTTAAGATCTTCCTAGCTTTCTACTCTTCAACATCTATACCTCTTCACTATTACATTATATCAGGATATTAGTTCAACGTATTCATAATTCTGTCTAGCCTAGGAAACATAGTAGCTCTAACATGTATTTCCTTAATGATTAATCTAAGTATGTCTTTAGCCGTTCTTCTCTTATGTTGGGAAATAACATCGTACCTCTCCTGCCAAATATGATATATTGTTGTTGCTATTGACATACTACATAATTCTGCCCCTCCACTTCTGCTTTTACCTCTTCTTTCTATCCATGCCAACTATTCCTTCCACTCGATATTTGGTCTTTGAATTCCTTTACATTTTAAGAGTTGCTCCCATATAGTTGCTGCCATTTCATATTCAAAGTATAGGTGTTGCACTGTTTCAGTCTCTTTTTGACATAGTGACCATGTGGTGTCTATATTTATCCCCCGTCTTGATAGCCTTTCTTTTGTGGCTAGTCTTTCCTGTATTGCCAATCTCAGAATAAAGATCCATTTTGGTAATTCATGGTTGTTGCAGACTAGTTTCCTCCTTGATACCTTCTGAAACTCCCCTTGTATGGCTTTGTATATGTGCTTTATTGAGAAGTTGTCCATCATATTCACCTCTTCTTCTGTATATCCAGCAATTTCAAAGTATTTTCTTGCCTTGAAGATTTGTTGGATGACCCACGATGCATTCTTTGGTGCTTTGTTCCATATTGTATTCCCTTTTATGTAGTATGCATGAATCCATTGAACCCAAAGTTTTTCCTTCTTTGTACATATATTGCACAAAAGTTTGCATATAGCTGCTTTATTCCACAGCTCCACATTGATAAAACTTAGACCACCTGCTACCTTTGGAGAGCATAGCTTTTCCCATGAATCAGTGCCTTTTTGGTAGGTTCAGCATTTTCTGACCATAAGAATCTTTTGCAGATTGTGTCTATGAACTGAATGATCTTCTTAGGCAGAATGATGGTTTGAGCCTAGAAAGTTTGAATTGCAACCAGTACACTTTTAATTTACACTGCTCTGCCTGCATATGACAAGAATTTGTTGTCCATCATTGTATTCTACTCAGCATTCGATCAATTAATGGCTCACATTGAATTGTCGATATCTTCTTTGTGCTCAATGATACCCCTAGATATCTGAAGGGTAATTCTCCCTTGTTATAGCCAACATATCCGTAATTTGCTTTTGAGTCGTGACCACTCCTCCAAAGTAAATGCAACTTTTGTTTGGATTTGCAATTAGCCCTAAAGCTGCAGAGAAAGCTTGGATTTGTTTGTGTAGCCCCTTTACTGAATGTATGTCCCCTCTGCAAAAATGTAACAAGTCACCAGCAAATCCTAAGTGCACTAGATTGACTTTAGCACACTTTGGATGGTATTTTAATTCTTTGTTCTCCTTTAAAGACTTCAGTAGCCTACTCAACTATTCCATTGCCATCACAAACAGTATTGGTGAAAGAGGATCTCCCTGCCTAAGCCCCTTTCTTGTCTCAAAAGGCGTTGTTGGTTGCCCATTGATTATAACTGAATAGGCCAGTGTACTAATACACACCATTACCCATTTTACAAATTTCTCAAGGAATCCCAGTAGCTTCATCACTTGCTCAATATATATCAATTCCACAGAGTCATATGCTTTATGCATATCAATTTTAAGCATACACCTTGGTGATATGTTCTTCCTCTCATACCCTTTTGACCAATTCATGACTCATAATAATGTCGCCAGTAATCATTCTCCCTGGTACAAAAGTTGTTTGGCAATTGTCTATGAGATTTGTCATAACTTCCTGTGGTCTTGCAGTTAAGATTTTTGATATTATCTTGTATAGCACTGTGCAACAAGAAATAGGCCTGAACTCCTTGATGGTGGTTGGATTCTTTACTTTAGTTATCAAGGTAATAAGGTACAATTGATGGCTTTGCACATTTCAGTAGTTTCAAAGAACTCCATTACTGCTTAAGTAACTTCCTCTCCAATTATATTCCATGTCCTCTTGAAAAAATATGAATTGTATCCATCACATTTGGGTGCCTTGCTATCATCAATGACCTATAAAGATTTCTTCACTTCCTCTTTAGTGATTGGCTTGATTAACTGCAGTTGTTGTTGCCTATTCAGAGTGTTTCCATTCTACATAACTTCTGGATCAACTACTTGTAATTGTGAAGTTGTTGTACTAAGTAGTATTTTGTAAAAGCTTAGGATCTCCTCTTCTACTTCATTAGTACTTTGTTGAATTTGCCCTGAACTTTCCATCAATCTGCCTATATGGTTCCTTGCCTACCTGTTTTTTACACAAGCATGAAAATATGTTGTGTTGGAATCCCTTAGTTTAAGCCATTTGATTCTTGCCTTCTGTTTCATAACATTTTCCTCCACTTCCAACTATTTTTCCAATTCAAATTTAGCCTCCTTCTCTTGTACTATTACTTCATTATCATTTCCTGGAAGTGTCATTCCCATTTGAATATTCACAAGTTTGTTCCTTGCTTCTTGAATCTTGTGACCAACACTGCTGTATTTTTGACTGTTTAATTTCTTTAGATCTCCTTTCAATTGTTTGAGATTATACCACACACTCAGCATTGCAGGTCCCCTATACTTCTTTCTCCAACATTGACAGACTATATCATCAAAGTCATGATGTGTTGCTAAGAAACTAAAAAAAATTGAAAGGTCTCCTTCCCTCCATCATAGTATCAGCAATAGTTACTTTTAAAGGACAATGGTCTGAAATTCCTGGAATCATAATGATCCCCTTCATGGTAGGCCATTTTTGTATCCACTCTACATTGACAAATATTCTATCAATTCTGCTATGAACATGATTGTTTGTCCAGGTGTACTTTCTCCCATTAATCTGAGCTCATCCAGTCCAACATCAATTATGAAAATTTTGAGGTCTTTCACTTCCATTTCTTTTACTGGATTCCCCTGCACTCTATATTCTATAGACAGAATACTATTAAAGTCTTCCATTATTAAGCTTGGGCTATTTACTCCATTCATATTTCCTTTCAGATCCTCCCATAGTATCTTTTTATCTTGTATGATATATGTCACGACCCGAATTTCTCACCGTCGGGACCGTGATGGCGTCTAACATCGTACTCGCTAGGCAAGTCAACGTTAGAGTTCTATTTACCTTTTTCTTTTACTTTCTTCTTTATAATTAAAATTCAATAAAAATTAAATCATCGGGAATAAAAGCTTAAGTGCATAATGAAATGAATTACACTTATACTACTGATAAAACCGAAACTATTACCACCCAGAAACTAGTGTCACAACTCACGAACATTCTATAAATATCTACAAGTATAGGTGTGAAAGAAAAATACATTTGTCTCGAAGAGAAAATAAACAGAAATGTAAAGCATAGGAGGGGACTCCAGGACCTACGGACACCTGCAGGACTACCTTGGGTATCCTGGATGAATATCTGCAACCGACCTCTCGATCAGCCACAATCAGCTCAAAAATCTGCATAGAAGTGCAGAGTGTAGATCAGTACAGCCGACCTCATGTACTGGTAAGTACCGAGCCTAACCTCGACGGGTAGTGATGAGGCTACGGTGTGGCGTTTATAATATAACCTATATACAGTGTATAATAAAGCAAAAAGTAAGTACTAAACGAAATTAAACAGTAACTTGCGGAAAATAAATAAGGGTCCCAGCTATATTTCCAGTAATTAGCTATAACCAATCCTTAAGACAATTTCCAATGTTACAGAATTAAATCACAGTAGAGACATAATATGAGACAACAAAATGATGCGGCGTGCATCCCCATCCCACCATATAAACAGTAACAACATGAACATTCACCCTTATTACTCCTGTTGCGGCGTGCAACCCGATCCCACCTGTCCACCCTTATTACTCATTATTTCGGCGTGCAACTCGATCCCACCATATAATCACCAATCATACTATAAGAAAAAGTATTTCAAAAACTCGCTCAAACCTTTCACAACACATATGCCTCAACCAACGCAAACGAAAAACATAAAACAATTATGATGCTTCACCAATAAATGTTACACAACGAACCCAACCAAAGTGTACCATGAAACAAAAATAAACCAACGTAGACTAATAAGGTGATACCATGAACTACAAAACAATTGATATCTTCAACAATAAACAATATCCAACAAGAAGCAACTAAAGATGGAAACATCGATAAGCACGTAGCAATTAAGACAGGAGACGATATATATATATATATATATATATATATATATATATATATATA
>ML244392.1:0-39686 GCA_005239495.1 Nicotiana undulata
CTTCTTGAATTCAAGAAACTCTTTCTTGAATTCAATCTATCTTTAATTTTCCGTCTTTGTTTTGTGTGTCCTTATTTCTTTTAGCTTCCGCACATTTCTTGATTTTCTTTAGTATTTCTTGGACCCCTATCGTGTTGTAATCAGAAACTAAAGCCATACTTTCAGTGTCATCCCATATGTGTTGTAACAACATATCCACTTCGAAATATTTTGCATAAACCCGAACTTTCGTGTCGATTGTCAAATGGGCCATAGAAATCAACGGGTACGATATTGAATATTGACCCCGAACAGCCATCAAGTCTCAAATCTTGGAAGAATTTGTGGGTGACTTCACCCCGTCCCTCGTACCCGAGGTTGAAAGAGAATTGTTAGTAAATTCGGGTACATCCTCGGGGATCTGGACCCTCTTTACGGACGGTGCTTCAAACGCAAAGGGATCCGGACTCGGCATCGTGTTGAAACCATCCACAGGCAACATAGTTAGACAATCTATCATAACTATAAAATTGACTAACAACATCAATAACAACAACCCAGTAAAATCCCACTAGTAGGGTTTGGGGAGGGTGGAGTGTACGCAGACCTTACCCCTACCCAGAGGGGGTAGAGAGGCTGTTTTCGGGGGACCTATAAAATTGACTAACACTGAGGCCGAATATGAGGCCACGATTGCAGGTCTCAATTAGCCAAAGGCTTGGGAGCGGAGGTGATCGAGGCCAAATGTGACTCCCTCCTCGTGGTGAACCAGGTTAATAGAACCTTTGAAGTTCGAGAACACCGAATGCATAGATACTTGGATAAGCTACAGGTAACTCTACACCGATTCAAGTAATGGAGCTTGCAACATGTACCTCGAGATAAGAATTGTAAGGCCGATGCCCTCGAAAACCTAGAGCCATCGCTCGAAGACAACAAACTCAATTCGGGGGCTGTCGTACAACTCATGAGATCGGTGGTCGAAGAATCTCACGCCGAGATAAACTCCACAAGTTTGACCTGGGATTGGAGAAATAAATATGTAGAGTATTTAAAGAACGGGAAGCTCCCATCATATCCAAAAGAATCGAGAGCCATGTGAACAAGGGTAGCACGATAGACCATATTCGAAGATAGAACATTGTTCAGAAGGATGTTCAATGGTCCATTGGTGATATGCTTGAGGCCAGGAGATACCGAATACGTTCTAAGGGAAGTCCACAAGGGCACTTGCGGAAATCATTCCGACACCGAATCATTGGTCCACAAAGTGAGCAGAGCTGGTTACTACTGGATCGACATGGATAAATATGCAAAGGAGTTTGTTCGAAAATGCGAAAAGTACCAAAGGCATGCACCAATGATTCATCAATCTGGGGAACTTCTCTATTCGGTCTTGTCCCCATGGTCGTTCATGAAGTGGGGAATGGACATCGTTGGCCCTCTTCCATCGGCCCCAGGTAAAGCTTTGTTTATTTTATTTATGACTGATTATTTATCTAAGTGAGATGAAGTACAGGATTTTGACAAAGTCAAGGAAAAGGAAGTCATAAACTTTATATGGGACCACATCATATGTCGACTCCGGATGCCCTCCGAAATTGTGTGTGATAATGGAAAGCAGTTCATCGGCAGCAAGGTGACCAACAAAATCGACCAATAAAGTCATCATCCAAAATCTAAAAAGATACTAACCGACGCCAAAAGAAAATGGAATGATATCCTACTTGAGATTCTTTAGGCATACGTCACACCATCGAAGTATAATATCGGAGCTACCTCGTTCTCATTAGTTTATGGTGCCGAAGCTCTAATGCTAGTCGAGGAACCTAGCATTAGGTTCTGATATACAATACAACAGTCAAATAACAAGGCCATGAATATGAGCTTAGAACTATTGAATGAAAGACGTGAAGCCGCCCTCGTCTGATTGGCCACCCAAAAACAACGGATCGAGAGATACTACAATCGAAGAATCAATCTTTGATATTTTGGCATCGGGGACTTGGTGCTTAGGAAAGTCACCCTCAACACCCGAAATTCGAACGAAGGAAAATTGGGTCCAAACTGGGAAGGACCGTACCAGATTCTTGAGGTCACCGGAAAAAGGTCCTACAAGCTCGGAATGATGAATGGGGAACAACTACCGAACAATTGGAACATATCACATCTAAAATGATACTACTGCTAAGGTACGACCCCTTTTCTATTTTTCATTTTTGTTTTAGACTAACACTTGCAGGCGGTCAACAAGAATCAACAGTGGATTTAACAACGAATGAAATGAAGTATTTAGGTCAGAAAGCACGTGTTGCACTCTTTTTCCCTTAGACCGGTTTTGTCCCAAATGTGTTTCTGGCGAGGTTTTTAACGAGGCAACAATGGATTGTGCCAACTTAGATTCAATCCCGATTATGAATCGGCATCGAAGATCAATTCAGCAACATCCAAAGTTACTCTACAATCAACCTCGAATACTGGAGGGGGGACTACCCTCGGATACACATTATCTTCGGATATCAACTCTAGCGAGGAAACTACTTCACAAAAGGAGGGTCTCGATAGATAGGGTTTATTGTAAGGGTCAATCGATCAGAATAAGCCGTGACCACATAGATTGATTGAGCCCTGGCTTAGCCATGTATGACTATTTTGATCAAGAAATAAGAGAAGTACTTTCCTTGCAAATATCCAATGCTAAAATTATTTTTTCCTCTTTACATCTCTTGGATAGCTTCGTATTATAACGAGCTTAAAGGTAATACTTAAAAAAAATACAAACGATATCTCCCTCACTCGGAGACTACCGTTCAGCTCGAATAACCCAAGTTATCGAGCCTCGGGGACAAAGGCCTAATAGGCAGCTTCCCAATCTCTAAAGGTCACAGCCACCCCATTCGAGGATTACTATCTCGGGTAAGCCAGAACAAAACAGAAAATAAGCCCAATGGGCAAATCCCGAACTAAAAGGCTACGGTCAATTTAACACGGCCCGAAGACGTCTGAATCCCGTAACAAATAGGCCTTCCAAAAAGAAAAAACATTCTTTCACAACAGGTTCTAAAAAGGCTACCCTCCTCAAAGTCACAAATTAAAGACTTCTTCAAGAAAAGCTTCGATAACAAAGGCAAAGGTTGTTCAGAACCTCGAACACTATGTTATTATCTCATGCTAAGGCATTTTAACCTTTGTGAATACAAAGTACAAAGCAAAGAAAATAAAAACATAAGAGTCGTGAGGGAAAACAAAGCCTTGTATTCATATATAAAACGGTCTTCTTTACAAAGGCCAAATCATCCAAATACAAAACAAATTACAACGAGTGCAAAAAGAAAAGAACAAAAAAATACTAAGTCCTAAGAGGCTTGGTCCACATCGGAAGCAGCATCTTCGTCCTCGGGATCTTCTCCATCTTCAAATTCACTGAGGCTATCGTAGTCATCCTCGGGGAAGGCCAGCTTCCGAGCTCGGTTTTCTTCTTCTCGGGCATTATCGACCTCGGCCGCAATGTTGAAATCCTAGGCTTGAGCATCCTCGAGGGCTTTCCTTCCAGCTTGCCACTTTGCATGATCTATCATACTCCTAGCCTTGGTATGGATGGAATCTACGTCGATTTTGAATTGGGAGACCTTTTCATCAGCTTTAATGACGTTCGCGGCCGCTTCAGACTTAGCCTCATCGAGCTTGTTGGCGGCTGAATCCAGCTGAGACTGAAGCTCTTTGATCTTCTCGATCTGAACCGAGTCTTTCTCTTTCGCAGCTTGAAGTTGAGTCTCGGCCGAATCCAACTGTGCTTGGACGGTCTCTTTCATCGCGGTCAAGATATCCATGTTTCTCTTGAATGCCTCGGCCCGTATCTCCTCCACCCGCTTGTCGAGTTGTCTGATCTGCTCAAGCCTCTGTCAGATCTGCAAAATCGGGTCACTAGTCATTATATCTAACTCAACTTCACTATCATGAAGCATTCAGAATACCTGTTCGGCCATGTCAATGTGCTCGTCTTGAGCTGCTAGCATAAAAAGAAGCTTGAGTTCAATTAGGGGGGAACCCTCTGTAGTCAACCTGCTCCCAGGGCAAAGGGCATACCTGAAATTTAGGTCATGCAGGAATGCAGAAACGGAACAAAGAAACCAAATCGGCATGAAGTCTTTCACTGAGGAGCCTATGAGTGTCGTTTTTCTCAGTAAGGTCCCGAACCTCGGTCTTATACTCCTCTCAAACCCTGAGAAAGTCTTTGTGGTGCAAAACCGAAGCCTACAAGTAAGGAAGAAGATGTTAAGAATAATATACAATTCTTTGTATAAAAGAAGTTAGAAAGAGATTCTCAAAGATTACCCGATTTAAAGAATACTGAGCCTCGTTAAACTGGCAAGCGCCCCCACAACTTTTATCACGGCTTGGTCCTCCTCGGTCACCAAGCCTCTCAGATAGATGGCAACCCCAACAGGGGCAAAGAAGACTTGGGCATCCTCTGCGACAGTAAGCACTAGATGCCGTTTACGGTCTGGGTTAATGCGCGGAGCCAAGAATTGGTCCACCAACCTCGAGCTCAATGAATATCCCGTAGCACCCGGTGATGGTATTTTCTTCGGCACCGGCAAATCACCTAATCCGATAATGACCTCGGAGGTAGCAGCTTTGAACCCATCAAATAAACCTTGGAGATCGATCCGATGACTATCCAGCATGCTGGCCTCTCGAATCACGAAATCTAGGGGGATTCTGAAATGTCAACCACCCCAAGCTCGACCCTAGGGACCTCTTCCCTTGATTGGGGAGCCTTGCCTCTAGACTCTTTATCCCTCGTATTAGCTGGGGAGGGGCTACCTCTATTCTTTTCGATCTAGGGACCTCGGACGAAGCTCCCTCATCGATGACCTCCGATTCAGAGGACTTTTGTACCGAAGCGGTAGCCCGCGCATGAGCCACCGACTTGGAGTTGTCTTCTTATTCTTCCTCCTCTTCGGACTCATCCCTTAATCGGAGGATTGAGTCCAAGAATATGGCACCGACGTCCACCATGGGCTTACGAGGCTTCGTCACTGGTCTTTTCCTTTCGGAGTCCAAGGGACTCGGGGCCCTTTTTCTCTTTCTATCCTTAGTCGGCTTTGGAGCTGATGGTTCAGGAAGGATTTGTTCATCACCAGAAGGGGTTCTCATCACAACATCCCCCGATACCTACAAGAAAGAGAGCTAGGTTAGTTTGAGAAAAGGATGAAACAACAAATAATTCAGAACAGAAATTTACCATGGTTGCGGGCCTCTCAATGACCCTTTGGTATCTCCATACAAGCACGTTCAGAGTAAGGCCTTTGAGACACCGGCCTTCGAACCATCACTTCAATTTCGGAACCGGTTCCAGCATCTAGGCTACAGCTGCAACATCAAAAAAGTGATAAGGAAAGATGTAAGGAAATGGAATGGTAAAGCAAATTTTCGAGGAGAAAATACTTACGATTCATGTTCCACTTCTCCAGGAACGGCATGTCTTCGGAGGTAATCAGGTCCGACGTCCTTATTCGGACGAGCCTACCCATCCATCCTTGATCTCGAGACTCGTCGATGCTGGAGAACATGGCCCTGCTGGCTCGGCGGGCGAGTTTAATCAGTCCCCCTCGATAGATTCGAGGACTGTAAAGGCGCATGAGATGGTAAAGGAACATTCCTCGATCTTGTTCGTGAAGAAACGGAGGAGGACGACAATGCTCCAGAACAAATGATAGATTTTTCCTTGGGTGATGCTATATCTTTTGCAGAAGGCGACTATGATGGGGTCCAAAGGACTAAATGTAAAGGGGTAAGTGTAAACACTTAGGTACGCCTCCACGTAGGTAGTGATCGATTCCTCAGAAGAGGGAACGACATCTTTATTCACCCAGTTACACTCCTCATTGACCTTATCGAGGATGTCCTCGGTGATGGTACACATATATCTCGACATCGGCCCACACCGGCCCGGTACCAAAGGGGTCTTATCTATCTTAAAGTCGGCGACAATCGGGCACCCCATCGGAATGAATTCCTCAGGTTGGGGCTCTATCACGGCCGCATCGCCGGCGGGACGCGTCGTAGAAGTAGGCTCTTTTTAGGGAATGGTTTTAAAAGTTTTGGCCATTTATGAAAAGCAAATAAGAGAGTAAGGGTGTTGATTAGAGTTCAAGGGATTTTGATATGGAAATTATGAAGAAAGGATTCTTTGAAAGCAAGAGTAGAGAAGGCTTTTATTGTAAAAGTTTGAATGAGAGAAGGTTGAAGTTTTTATAGGTTGAAGGCGACGGTTTAGAACCGGTAGTGGCCAAACAGTGCCTGACAAGCATTTCATGCCTTGGTAACTGGACCAACGAGACATTTCGCCATGATCGGCTCATCACTGACGTCATCACTCACAGAGATGGGATTTGAGAATTCATGTCCTTTCTCATCATTTTATTTCTAAGAAATGAGGGAACTATCTGTATACGGTCAGAACGAGCCTGCCCTTCTTATGACTAATCGAGGTTGGATAATGATTGGCTACGGTTCGGCTCGAGTGATGTCGAGCCTCAGTACGAAGTTAGATTACCGAACCCTTAATTCAAAGATCGACTGATCAGCTCCAACCCTGCACCACTATATAATGGCGAGGAGGGGTCGATGTAGCTTTTACTCGAAAGGTCGGGATCGATATCCACATGGAGTTATAATTGGATTGGGATTGGGTTCCTATCTAATCTAGTTATGTGCGTTGTTTTTTATTACACTTCTAACCATGAGTGGATTTTGTTTCTATTATAGTTTAATGCTATTGATTGCTAAAATTAAACTAAGTACAATGTTTTTGTAGGAGTTTTCTCAATTGATAAAAAGCACTAGGGAAGTGACTTACACCTAGGCGAGCATCTAATGGAATCTAGAATTTAGGACAAACTTGTTGTATCTGGGATCGTGATATAAACTCACACTTAATTACTCACTCTATACCTCTCAGTAGTTTGAGTGACTTTGCCCGAATTGGATTTCTCAAGCCTAATTGGGTGTTCAACTAGTGCAAGTGAAATTGTCTCAAGTCGGGTAATAATATCTCTAGGTTTAACCCTTTAATTGGGGCTATCAATCTCTTGAATTCACCCCAATTCCTTGTTAGCCTATTTTACCTTGACTTGGGCCCTCTTTCTCAAGAAGAACCCTAGTCAAAAAGGCATGAATCAGTGTTTGCAACCACCAATTCAACAGATAAAGCATGAAACAAGCTAAATATCACTAACCCCTAAACAAATAAGCCCTAAAATTAAAGACCCATTAAATACCTACCCTAGGGTTGGGTCACAACCCTAGCTAATGTGTCTAGATACTCATAATTAAGGTAGAAATCAGAGATGGAGATGAAATATAAGCCATAAATGTTAATTACAATAACATAATCTAGGATTATAAGCTAGAGCTACCCGAAATGTACTCAAAGTGGTAAAGTATTTCTGTTCACGAGCTCCCTAATACAAAAGATACCCTAAAATTGTGAAAAAGATCTCTTAATACACAGCTGAAATTACTGGACAAAAATATCCCTACGGAGGTTCCACTGTGAGCGGAATAATGGGCGCCTCCACGCATGCACTTTTGCGGCCGCGCAATAACGAGCGCGAACCGCGTTTCTTCAGAGTTGGACTTGGTCAGGGCTGGGTTTCACGGACATCGTAGAATCTTCTGTGTCCGCTAGGCTTCAATCGCGACCGTGTAATATGTTCGCGGATTGCGACCTGCAATTTGACTTCAGTTGCAACTCTCTGAATCCACAGTCTCGCTCCCAGCGAAATTTCAACCGCCTCAGTGTCATGTGGTTTCGCGGCTGCGCAATAATGATGCGGACCGCGTTCTTTGCTTGGCCCAAGAATGCAAGGTCTCTGATTCTTGATATACCGCTCTCAGAGAAATTTCCTTTGCGACCGCTCTCAGCTGTCCTAAAGTAACTTCATCAAGCTTCAATTGGAACTAAAAATTACCCTCAACACAAATGCATTATTGACAACATTAGGCAATGAACTTCTGAGTTTCATAGGTCTAATGTGACACAAAAGCTGCAAGTGTTGACTCAATTCATCAAAGAGACTCGCTCTCTCACGTAGGTCACTGTGGATCCCAAACTCTTTCTCCTTTACTCTCCATGATCTCATCTCACCTTATGAATGTAAACTCAAAATCGGGATTGTCACGAAGTGCGCTCATCACTCTCAAAAGAATGCCACAAGTCCGGCTCTAAGTAGCATAGGCTTGCCCCTCATGTAAATCACCACTAATGAAGGATTTTTGGGACAAGGTCGGACATAATGAATTATGATTGTATCATATTTCTTTAAGCACTCCATTTTCACAATTCGGTTCATGTTTTCTTGACTCTTTGAGTCATTTTCTTCTTCCTTGGGGGAACTAGAGAGACACCTTGTCACTCTTTCTTCTATATGACGCTCATTTTTCTCCCTTTTTGTTTTTTCATCATTCCAAGCCTTTCAACATTGTTTTCTTGAATCCTTTCAACCTTTACTTTTCTTTTGGACATGTTTCTTTTTGGCCTTTCATCCTTTTCATCAATTCTTTTTGTACATTGAACCTTTCATCACTTTGAATTTCCATGTCTCTTCCCCAAACTTATGTTTTTGACTCTTGCTCATCATGAATGCTAAGGAAAGATTGGGTGCCAAGAGGGGGTCATTAGAAGGAGAGCCTATAATCACTTCTCAAGTCGAGCTACACTTAGAATTTTGCGTAGAAAAATATTTGGGGCAAGTTCTAGACTTGTTGGAACGACACTTGGACTTGCAATTCAAAACCTCACCTCGCAAGTCACAGGATTGTTAAAGAGAATAGAGTCGAGGGCCCACAACAGCCGTAGCTACGATTGAAACTCACATATGGCCACAGAAACCACTTGATGATAGTTTTGGTCAACTCAAGATTCTAAGGGTCACAACTAGAGCTAGTCTCGTCAACAACTTGTCTCTAACCATGAGGTCGAAGGTAAATGTGTTGGTGCCAAGTGAAGCTTACTTGAGTCACTTTTATTCCTTACTACCATATACCAAAACAAATAGAAAAACAGACTCAATCCCTTAAGAAGGTTGTCACGACATCTATCATAGGAAAGAGCCACCTGGTTCGCACAAATTCCACCCTTGGAAATAACCGTGGCATTATAAAACCAAGGGTTTATTGATCAGAAAATGTAAAAGAAGCTATAAATTCAAAAAGAAGCTACAATAACAATAATTACAACAACAAACCCAATTTGATCCCAACATGTGGGGTCTGGGAAGGGTAATCTGTACGCAGACCTTACCCCTACCTAAATACAGGTAGAGAGGATGTTTCCAATAGACCCTCGACTTAGGAAGGGCAGGAAGAAGAAGAGGGAAGCAATGAAGGAAGAAAAATGGAAGAAAAAATCGCATACCATAATAAAGGATAAATAGTGTCCAATAATAACAACAAGGAATACAATACCTGATGTGAACAAAACCACATACCGTAATAAAAATTTAAGAATATGAAGGGAAATGCATGCTACTAAGCCTATCGGTGAACACTATAAACTACCTATTACCCTTCTACCTTAATTCTCAACCTCCACACCCTCCTATCAAGTGTCATGTCCTCAGTGAGCTAAAGAAGCACCATGTCCTGCCTAATCACTTCTCCCCAGTACTTCTTAGGCCTACCTCGACCCCTTCTCAAACTCTCCATGGCAAACCTCTCACACCTCCTTACAGGGGCATAAATGCTTCTTCTCCTAACATGTCCGAACCATCTCAGTCGCGACTCCCGCATCTCTTCATCCACGAAGGTTACTCCCACTCTATCCCGGATAACTTCATTTTTAATCCTATCTCGCCTGGTACACCCACACATCCATCTCAACATCCTTATCTCTGCTACTGTCATCTTCTGCACGTGGGAGTTCTTGGCTGGCCAACACTCAGCCCCATACAACATAGCGGGTCGAACCACCACTCGATAACTTACCCTTAAGTCTTAACGGCACATTTCTATCACATAAAACACCGGAAGCGAGCCTCCACTTCATCCACCCCACTTCGATGTTGTGCGTGACATCTTCGTCAATCTCCCCGTTAACTTGGATAATAGACCCGAGATACTTAAAACTCGCTCTCTTGAGCATCAAACTTAACCTCTACGTCTGCATCATGGGTCTCACTGAATTTGCACTCCAAGTATTCTGTCTTGGTTCTACTCAGTTTGAAACCTTTAGACTCCAAGGTCTGTCTCCAAACCTCCAACCTCGCGTTAACTCAGCTACGCGTCTCGTCAATCAACACTATATCATCGGCAAATAGCATGCACCAAGGCACCTCCCCTTGGATGTGATGCGAAAGTACATCTATACCATGGAAAACAAAAATGGGCTAAGAGCCGATCCCTGGTGCAACCCCATCACCACAGGAAAATGGTCCGAGTCACCACCCGCAGCCCTCACTCCATTCTTAGCATCATCATACATATCCTTAATCACCCTAATGTACGCTACCGGAACGCCGCTAACCTTTAAACACCTCCGCAGGACCTCCCTCGGAACTTTATCGTATGCCTTCTCAAGGTTAATAAACACCATATGCAAATCCTTCTTCCTTTCCCTGTACTACTCCACTAATCTCCTTACCAGATAAATCGCTTCCGTAGTCTAACGCCCCGGCATGAATCCAAACTGATTCTCAGAAATGGACACGCACCTTCTCACCCTGGCCTCCACCACTATTTCCCAAACTTTCATAGTGTAACTCAATAACTTGATACCCCTATAATTATTGAAATTTTGGATATCACCCTTGTTCTTGTAAAGCGGGACCATCATACTCCACCTCCATTCTTCGGGCATCTTCTTTGCCTTAAAAATAACATTAAACAACCTAGTGAGCCACTCCAAACCTGCCCGCCCCGCGCTCTTCCAGAATTCCACCATGATTTCATCTGGCCCCGTTGCTCTGCCCCTGCACATCTTACGCATCGCTTCTTCCACCTCCTCTACCGTTATCCGCCTACAGTACCTAAAATCCCGCCGACTATTGGAGTGCTCCAACTCACCCAGCACAATGCGTCTATCCCCCTCCTCATTCAACAATTTATGAAAGTATGTCTGTCATCTTCTCCTAATGAGTGCTTCGTCCATCAACACTTTACCATCCTCGTCCTTGATGCACTTGACTTGGTCTAAGTCATGGGTTTTCCTCTCCCTCACCTTGGCCAACCGGTACAACCTCTTGTCTCCACCTTTGCCATCGAGCTCCTCGTACAAACGAGCAAATGTTGCGTTCTTTGCCGTCGTAACTGCTAACTTTGCCTCTTTCTTTGCCTTTATGTAACACTCCCGATAAGTCCTTTTTTCCTCCTCGTTTGTACTCTCTACTAGCTTCAAATAAGCAGCTTTCTTAGCTTCCACTTTACCTTAAACCTCTCCATTCCACCACCAGTCCCCTATATGACCCCCAGGAGAACCTCTCGTGACCCCTAAGACCTCTCTAGCAGCTACCCTAATGCAATCCGCATTCATGGACCACATACTAGACGCGTCCCCTATACTCATACAGACCCTCATAGCCGAAAACTTCTCCCCTAACTCCTGAATAAGAAGCTACTAAAATAAATAAGAAGCTAAACTATTAAGGAAAATGATAAAAGAAGTTATAAAGTAGAAATGCGGAAAGTAAAATGAATATATACAATAGGGGATTGAAACAAATATACATAAAAGGGGAATGAATATATACATGGAAATGTTACTTTATACACATACCAAAGATAAAAAGTACGAAAATAAAGTACGATAAGTAAACAAAATAAAAAGTAGTACCAGGGTTATAATAGACCAAATCATCCAAATTATCATCAAAATAGGTCCACCCTCCCCCCCGCCCAATTAAAAATTAGCATTACCCTCAATGTTAAAAGCAAAAATAGAATAGGGGACGAGTAGAGAGTAAAGAAAACTCCCTAAGATGCTTCTGTCTGCATAGGGTCACGGGTTGGCTAGGTCCTGTGGCTGGCCTGAGTCATCACCCTCGGGTCCTCCAGCTGAATATCCAAACCCTCAGTCTGGGGGATTACCACCCTCCTCAGTGGTTCACTGATGGCCTCCTACTCTGGCACCTGTGATGGATGCGTTGGTTGCGTTGTCTGAGCTGCAGGGGAAGGCTCTCCCATGAGGAGATAAAGAGGAATGTCAACAGCTGCATTGAGCTTTGCCACCTCCTTCCTCAAGTCTTTTTGGCCCTTCTTTATCTTCCTACCTTTTTACCCAGGGATTTAATTTCCTTCTCATAGGTGCCCATGGACTCCATAATCTTCTTCTGGTTGTCAACTAGACTCTTCAATGTTTCCTCCAATGATTGAGGCATATGGATCTAGGTTGGGGCTGTCTGTGCTACTATGGCACTGGATAAGGAAGAGAGCTTTTGATGTAGCTACCTGCAACCAATTGTTGATTCCGGCTAATGTTTGGTTGACCCTCAGAGCAGTCTGGGGTATGCTAAAGAAGAAGGCACTAAAGTAGGAATAGAAGCAGCTGGTCCGGAGGGAGGAGGTGGCATGGCAGCAGACGAACCCTCTGCAGTGGATGGCTCGGAACCACTGGCCACCACCCCTGGCTCTTCAGACTGGCCAGTGGTAGTGGTGGCTTTGCTCTTGGACTTGGGGTTGTCCGGACCCTGAAGGCTGTACTAGGAAAATGGCCTCTTCGGCTTCATCTTGGTGTGAAAGTCCCTTGTTTCTACTCTCTGGTCCTCTAGGAACATAGTGAGGAAGTTTGGGAAGAGGTATGACCTCTCATTCTTTTAAATCGATTTGATAATCACCCTCGCCATAATATTCCCGACATTGATCGGGAACCCCGCCATAATAGCCCCCATAATGATAGCCCGGGAAACCGGCATGTCACCATCATGAGTGGTAGGGTCTATCCTGGTGCATACAAAAGTATACCACCCCTTCGCCTCGAAGCTCGGAGTGTTATTGTAGATAGGGACCCCGGGTGTCAGCCAGGCTGGAGTAGTCCCAGGAATAGCAATCACTGAAGCCAGCCAAGTGCGGGCTAGCTCATCCAAAGCCACCTTCTCCAGATACAGGGACTCATCTTCATCATTGAACCCAACATAGTCATTAGAGTCTTTCCATCAAACATAATCTTCTTGTTGCAGACTTTGGTCAAATATGTGCCCTTTTTGACGTGGGTGACAATTGTATAGAATTCCTTGACCAAAAACTCATTGGCCTCCGGTAGGTTGCTGGTGAAGAACTTACACCCCACTCTCTCGTTGAAGTGCCTCTTGACATTTGGGTTGTGGGGTAGAAGGTATCGCTCAATGAATACCCTCTCCAATGTTAGTGACCTCTGAGGCCACCACTCCCGGAACTTGTGGTATGCTTTCTCACTCACAAACTGGTCTTGCCATACCACTGGATTCCGTGATCTCACCAATCCCCCTGTATAGGTGTCACCACCCCTCTCCTCGCCCGGGACATCATCATCACTATCAATCTGTACTGGGGCTGGTGTGGAGGTTGGAGCTGCTGCACTAGGGGCCGGGGGTGGTGGAGAGTCACTAAGTCCAAAACTATCTGAAGAGCCGGACACAAAAGTTGATTCATTTATGAGGCGACGGGGCTAGGATTGTGCCTCTTGGTGAGTCTGGGCTGCTTCTTCCTTTGATATCTCCCGAGAAGGGACATACTCACTTATCTCCGAAGTGTCAAGAATAGGCCTCCAGAGCGTTTGTTTATTCTCTATGATTCTTCTGGGGGCTAGGGGTGCAACTGTTTGTTTTCCTCTCCCCCGTCCCCGGGAGGACTCTCCCCTCCCTGGTTGTTTATCTTGTCCACCTCTAGATCTAACCATTGTCTGCATACACAATCAGTGAAAGCTCATTAGCATTGGTATTCAATCAAGTATTAGATGAAAGCAAATAAAGGATACAGTATGTAAAGCACAGTGGACCGCTGTTAGCGAAAAAAGGAGCGCGACCGCAGAATGGCCACCGCTGACAGCGATAAAAGAACCGCGTCCGCGAGAGACTGGGATTCAAACTACCAAGTCTCAAAACATATGCCACCGCTGACCGCGGAATGTTTTGGCGCGGCCGCGAAAACTTCATCGTTGTCCGCGTAAAGACGTGAACATTGTCTCTGTTGTCCGCAAAAAAAAAATGTGATCGCGTAAAGCAGGTCACTGAAAGCAGAAATATCACTACGGCCATGTAAAAGCAACCCATTTCAAACTCAGAAAAATCAAATGACCGCTGACCGCGGAATTTAGGCCGCGGCCGCAGAATTTGAAATAAACGGGTACTGAAGAAATGTTCCTGAGCTAGGGTTTATACTTATCAAAGAGTTTGGGCTATGAAAGAGAAAAGTTAAACACCCCAACCCCCATTAGGCATCAAAAACAATTACCCATTCATTCTTATCAACAATTAAGCATAGTTATGATCCTAGGCATGTAATAACCCTAACTGGAAAGAAAAAGTGAAACTACCTAAAAAGAAAAATAAAGAACTAATATTAAAACTAAGAAATTGAGCATACCAGGTGTTGTATTAGATGTAGGAGTTAATCTTGCTAAGTGGGATGAATTCTAGATGCAACAAGAGTAGATGAACAGTGCAAAGGGAGCTTTGAAATGTGAGGGTGTGAAAAGTGTAAAAGGAGGAGGGCCCTCATATTTATACTAAAACCCGAAGTACCCCACCGACTTACCTAGCGCGGCCGTGGAATTCCACCGCGGTCCGCGCTTTTGACCTTTTGAAGGGCTGCAGGTTCCACATCGCCGCTGAGAGTGGAAAAATGAGCGTGGCCATGGAACAAGGTCCGCTGACCGTGAAAAATCCATGGCGGACGCGGAATAAACTTCAAATAGATTACACTTTTGATTTTTCAAGTCCGCGTCCGCTGTAGAATCTCGCCCCTGCGAAAAAGCCTCCGCTGACCGCGAAATTTTGAGCGCGGTAAGCGGTCCAATTATACACTTAGCCAAATTTCTCCAGTATTTGTCCTGCACTGCATCAACAACTCCTACACCAATATCACAACCAGTTAGTTCAAAAGAGCCTACGCTAAGAAGAAAAATGAAAAATAAAGAAAAATCACTTGGGTTGCCTCCCAAGAAGCGCCTGATTTAACATCGTGGCACGACGCATGTTACCATCATCATTGAAACTTTATCAAGGCCACTACGTGGCTATCATCAAACTTTCCCAAGTAATGCTTCACACGATGCCCATTCACCCGTAAGATTTCACCATTTTTGTTCTTTAAGTCAAGATCACCAAAAGGTGTTACATCACTACCTCAAAGGGACAACTCCATTTGGACTTTAGCTTGAAACAGATGTAACCGGGAGTTGAAGAGAAGGACCAAATCACCCTCTTTGAATTCCTTGTTTCGGGCATATTTATCGTGCAAGTACTTCATCTTCTTCTTGTACAATGATGAGCTTGAATAGGCATGAAATCGGAATTCATCTAGCTCATTAAGTTGTTCCACCCGAAGATTTGCTGCAACATCACACTCGAGATTTAACCTCTTCAAGGCCTATAATGCTTTATGTTCTATCTCAACCGGCAAATGACACGGTTTACCAAACACCAAACAGTACGGATACATACCGATTGGAGTCTTAAATGCAGTCATATAAGCCAACAGCGCATCATCTAGCTTCCTTGAACAATTTGTTCTATGGGCATTCACAGTTTTTGACAAGATGCTTTTGATATCCCTATTTGAAACCTCCACGTGTCCACTAGTTTGGGGGTGATAAGGAGTAGAGACCTTGTGATTGACACCGTACTTAGCAAGCAAAGTGTCAAATGCCCTATTATAGAAATGAGACCTCCCATCACTTATAATTGCCCGAGGAGTACCAAACCGTGTGAAAATGTTCTTCTTGAGGAACGCCACTACACTCCGGGCTTCGTTGTTGGGCAAAGCCACGGCTTTGACCCACTTGGAAACATAATCCACCGCCACTAGAATATAAGTATTGCCACACGAACTCACAAAAGGGCACATGAAGTCTATGCCCCACACATCAAAAATGTCAACTTTAAGAATAGTTATGAGGGGCATTTCATCCTTCTTTGATATTCCCCCAGCTCTCTGAAATTCATCATATCCCTTGGCAAGCTCACTGGCATCTCTATACAGAGTTGGCCAGTAAAAACCACAATTAAGAACCTTGGAAGCAGTCCTCGCCCCACTGTGATGACCACCGTAGGGAGAGGAATGACAAGCATCAAGTATGCTCCCTTGCTCATCCTCTAGGACACATCTACGAATAACTCCATCATTGCAAATCTTGAACAAGTAGGGCTCATACCAATAATAGTCCAAACTGTCCCGTTTGAGTTTCTTCCTTTGGTTAGAAGAGAGCTCACACGGACAATGCCGGTAACAATGAAATTGGCAACATCCGCAAACCAAGGCATATCATTCAAAGAAACCGAGAGGATTTGCTCATTTGGGAAAGCATCATTAATTTCAATACCATCTTTGGGCCTCCCTTCCTCTTCTAGATGGGACAAATGATCCACAACCTGATTTGCATTTCCTTTCCTATCAATGATCTCGAGGTCAAATTCTTGAAGCAACAAAACCCATCTCATCAATCTAGCTTTTGAGTCCTTCTTTCTCATCAAATACCGGAGCACCGTGTGATCGGTATGAACAATCACTTTGGCGCCCATGAGATAAGGCCTAAACTTATCCATGGAGAACACAATTGCTAACAATTCCTTCTCCGTCACTGTATAATTAACCTGGGCATCATTCATAGTTTTGCTTGCATAGTACACATGATGAAATATCTTGTTCACCTGTTTCCCCAAGACCGCTCCTACCGCAACATCACTTGCGTCACACATAAACTCAAAGGGTGAGCTCTAATTTGGTGCGGTAATGATTGGAGTTGTTAATTTATACTTCAAGAGCTCAAACACCTTCATGCACTCTTAATTGAAATCAAATCTTGCATCCTCCTCTAATAGCTTGCATAGGGGGTTCACCACTTTGTAAAAGTCCTTGATGAACCTTCGGTAGAACCTCGCATGCCCAAGAAAACTTCTAACTCCTTTGACGAAAGTCGGAGGAGGTAACTTTGAAATCACTTCTATTTTAGCCTTGTCCACTTCGATTACATATTTTGAGATCTTATGGCCGAGGACAATGCCCTCCTCGACTACAAAGTGGCATTTTTTTCCCAATTAAGCACAAGATTTGTCTCTTCTCATCAGGCTAAAACCTTGTCAAGATTTTACAAACATTCTTCAAATGAGTCTCCAACCCCACTAAAATCATCCATAAAGACTTCGAGGAAGTCCTCCACCATGTCCGTAAATATAGCCATCATTCACCGATGGAAGGTAGCGGATGCATTACACAATCCGAACGGTATCTGTGAGAATGCAAAGGTCCCATACAGACAGGTGAAGATAATTTTCTCTTGATCTTCTGGGGTTAAGAATCTGATTATAACCTGAGTACCCATCCAAGAAATAGTAATAGGCACGCCCGGCAAGTCTATCTAGCATCTGATCAAGAAAAGGCAATGGGAAATGATCTTTTCGGGTCACTTTGTTCAGCTTCCTGTAGTCCATGCATACCCTCCATCCGGTCACGGTCCTAGTAGGTATCAATTCATTCTTCTCATTTTTCACCACAGTCATACCCGCTTTTTTGGCACACATTTCACCGGTGAAGTCCATGCACTGTCTGAGATTGGATAGATAACCCCTGCATCGAGCCATTTGATAATCTCCTTTTTGACCACCTCTTGCATAGCCTCGTTCAACCTCCGTTGATGTTCCACTGACGATTTTGCATCATCCTCAAGTATAATTTTATGCATGCAAAAGGCGGGGCTTATGCCCGGAATATCAGCTAGGGTCCATCCAATTGCCTTTTTTCTTCTTTGAAGCACTTCAAGAGTGGAGTTTACCTGCACTTTGGTTAAGTAAGCAGAAAGAATAACAGGTAATGTAGAAGAAGGGACCAGGAATTCATACCTGAGGTGTGATAGGGGAGGCTTCAACTCCAATTTTGGTGGCTCCTCGATCGAGGGATTTGTCAGCCGAGTCTTCCGATTTTACAAGTCCAAGGAGAGCTTACGGGGACCATAAGAGTAGGATCTCATTCCTTGCAATGCATTAGCACATTCAACCAAGTCATCCCTTACATCATCCTCATGGTTCAATAAAACAGCTTCCATGGGATCTTCCACATTGACCATTGGACTTGTATCATCAATTATCACTTCTGTCACAAGATCCACAAAAGAGCAAGCCTCAGTACTATTCGGCTGCCTCATAGATTTGCACACGTGGAAGATAACCTTTTCATCGCCCACCCGGAAGGTGAGCTCACCGGCTTCTACATCCCCATATGCATTCTGTGTTGCTAGGGAACGCGTTCCCAAGATTATAGGCACCTCAAAGTCGACTTCGCAGTCGAGGATCACAAAATCAGCAGGCAAGATAAACTTGTCGACCCGTACAAGAACATCATCAATAATACCAAGGGGTCTCTACATTGTTCTATCCTCCATCTGTAGCCTCATTGAAGTTTCTCTTGGTTGACTAATACCCAAAGTTTTGAATACAGAGTAAGGCATCAAATTTATACTTGCACCCAAATCACACGTGGCCTTTGCAAAATCCGCACTCCCAATGGTACATGGAATTGTAAATACGCCGGGATCTTCAATTTTGGGAGCCATCGAGTGCACAATGGAACTAACTTGATGAGTCATTTTGATGGTCTCACAGTCCATAGATCTCTTCTTAGTTACCAAGTCTTTCATAAACTTGGCTTATCCCGGCATTTGCTCAAGAGCTTCCACCAAGGGCACATAGATAGAAAGGATTTTCATCATCTAAATAAACTTCTTGAATTGATTTTCATTCTTTTTCTTTTCAAGTCTTTGAGGATAAGGTGGAGGAGGCCTTGGCAAAGAAGCCTTGGATTTTGGCACTACCGGCTCTGGTATGTCTATTACGGGTTCCCTAGACGGGTTCACGTCATTTTGAGTTTCCTCCTCGTTGTCATGAATATCAATCCTCACTTCACCATGAAATTTCTCTTTACTCACTTGCTCATCAACTATAGGAACATCATCATTTTGCATTTTATCATCATCACACAAAACTCTCTTTTGCTTGGAGGTACTTGCTTCACCACCTCTACCTCTCCTAGTGGTCACCACCATGGCATGGCCGGTATTGTTCCCGCCCTTCGGTTTTAATACCGGTTCACTTGGTAGAGCCCCCTTAGTGCGAGTGTTCAATGCTTGCGAGATCTGACCCATTTGGACTTCAAGGTTTCGGATGGAAGTAGTGTGGGAGGCAATTTGAGCATCGGAATCGACAGTCTATTCCATCATCTGTTTGAACATATTCTCAATTCTCCCCATTTCATTATTTGAAGAACTTTGCCCTTGAGATTGATACGAAGGAGGATTGTTGATACATTTGGGGCCTTTGAAAGCCCGACCCCCGATTTCCATTTCCTCCCAAATTGTTGTTGTTATTTCTATTCTAATTATTGTTGCCACCCCAACTCTTATTGTTGTTCCCCCAGTTGTTTGAGTTGTTGTTGTTATTGTTCCAGTTTCCATGCCCTTGATAATTCCAATTCTGATTATTCCCTTGAGATCGCCACTGTTGATTTGGAGCATTGCTCTGTTGTCCTTGATAGTTGTTGGCATACAATAATTCTTTACTTTGGTCATCATATGAATCATCATTGTTGTAGCCACTTCCACTTTGCTCACATTTATCATTATTGTTTTGCATCCGTTGGCCATGATGTCTTCTCCTGTTTACCATTAGATTGACCCCTTACATTGAATTTACTTGCTTTGGTCCTTGGATTTGCTGAAGATGTGCCTTGGCAAGCGGGTTCATAGTTGTTGTTAACTCAGTTATGGCTTGTCCATGGTCTTGGAGTTCCTTGTGAAGATTGATCACACTCGGGTCACCTTGAGGAACGTTTTCCCGACTTTGCCATGCTGAAGAAGTGTCAGCCATTTCATCAAGAATGTGACAAGCCTCATCATAAGATGACTTCATAAAATTTCCCCCAGCTAACTGGTTCACCGCACATTGATTGGTCGTGTTTATACCCCAGTAAAATGTTTCTTGGATCATAGCTTATGTCATGTCATTATTGGGGCATTCCTTGACCATAGTTCTATATCTCTCCCAAATTTCATAAAAGGGTTCATTGGGTTCATGTTTGAATGCTAAGATCTCATTCCTTAAGCATCCATATATCCCGGTGAGAAAATATTGGCTATAAAGCTATCCCCCAACTCATCCCACGTAGTGATGGAATGGGTTGGAAGCCTTTCAAGCCAATCCAAGGCTTTCCCTCTAAGTGAAAAAGGGAACAGTCGCAGTCTCAATGCATCCTCCGATACGTTTGTCTGTTTTCTTCCCCAACAGGTATCCACGAATCCCTTGAGATTTTTATATGCATTCTGATGGGGAGCACATGTGAAGTACCCTCGATGCTCCAATAAGGTCAACATCACATTTCTAATCTGGAAATTGTCCGCCCGAATTCGTGGTGGGACAATCGCACTAGCATAACCTTCATTTGGAAACACCAGAGGAGCTGCTCGCGGAGGAGGTGGGGGAGGGTCTGGAATATTTTCATTGGCCTGGCGGCCTCTTCTTTAAGCTTGAGGTACTATATGCACCTCATCATCACCATTATCTTCTACCTCCTCCCCCGAGAGAACATTTCCAAGAAGATCAACCATTTGTATCTAAAGTAATTAACACAAACAAGTTAGTGAAATAGAAGGAAAGAAAAACAATACACACAACTAGTCATATGGATAGCCAAAACTGTTTAACTCCCCGGCAACGGCGCCAAAAAGTGATCGGCTCGAACCCTGCACCACTATATAATGCCGAGGAAGGGTCGATGTAGATTTTACCCGAAAGGTCGGGATCGATATCCACAGGGAGTTATAATTGGTTGGGGATTGGGTTCCTATCTAATTTAGTTTTGTGCGTTGTTTTAACCATGAGTGATTTGTGTTTCTATTCTAGTTTAATGCTATTGATTTCTAAAAATAAACTAAGTATAATGTTTTTGTAGGAGTTTTATCAATTGATAAAAAGCACTAGGGAAGTGACTTACACCTAGGCGAGCATATAATGGGATCTAGAATTTAGGACAAACTTGTTGTATATGGGATCGTGATATAACCTCACACTTAATTACTCACTCTATACCTCTCGGTAGTTCGAGTGACTTGGCCCGAATTGGCTTTCTCAAGCCTAATTAGGTGTTCAATCAGTGCAAGTGAAATTGACTCAAGTCGGGTATTACTATCTCTAGGTTTAACCCTTTAATTGGGGCTATCAATCTCTTGAATTCACCCCAATTCCTTATTAGCCTATTTTACCTAGACTTAGGCCCTCTTTCTCAAGAAGAACCCTAGTCAAAAAGGCACGAATCAATGTTTGCAACCACCAATCCAACAGATAAAGCATGAAATAGGCTAAATATCACTAACCCATAAACAAATAAGCCCTAAAATTAACAACTAATTAAATACCCACACTAGGGTTGGGTCACAACCCTAGCTAATGGGTCTAGCTACTCATAATTAAGGTAGAAATCAAAGATGAAGATGAAATATAAGCCATAAATGTTAATTACAAGAACAAAATCTAAGATTATAAGCTAAAGCTACTCTAAAATTACTCAAAGTGGTAAAGTGTTGTTGTTCACGAGCTCCCTAATACAAAATATACCCTAATATGTGAAAAACAATCTATTTATACACAGTTGAAATTACTGGACAAAAATATCCCTACGGAGGTTCCGTTGTCAACGGAATAATGGGCGCCTCCGTGCATGCACTTTCGCGGCCGAGCAATAATGAACGCGGACCGCGTTTCTTCAGAGTTGGACTTGGACTGGGCTGGGTTTCGCGGACAACGTAGAATCTTCCGCATCCGCGTAGGCTTCAATCGCGGCCGCGTAATATGTTCGCTGATCGCGGTCTGCAATTTGACTTCACTTGAACCTCTTTGAATCCCCAGTTTCGCTCCCAGCAGAATTTCAACCGCCTCAGCATCAGGTGGTTTCGTGGCCGCATAATAATGACGCGGATCGCATTATTTGCCTGACCCAAGAATGCAAGGTCATTGATTCTTGATATACCGCTCTCAGCGAAATTTCCTTTGTGGCCGAGCTTTTGTAGAGCGGTCAGCGGTCAATAATGAGCCCAATTCCATCTCTCTGAACTTCAAGTTCTCGACAGCCCTTTGTAATCCGTCGCAGCAGAGGAACTTTCGTTGCAGCGTAATAATGGCGTTGACAACGCTCTAGCCATTTTTAGGGCTTCTGCAAGTTTGATTCCTTTATGAGTTCGTTTTGGCTTCTTTGCCTCATTTTGACCAACACCTGCATGTAAGCACCTTGAGTTAGTTTTCGGGAATACCTTAATGCAGTTTTTACCCAAAACCTAAGCAAAAGAGAGTAAATAGTAGGTTAAAATCTCTAGTTATCACCGACCAAGTGTAACAACGGTCGAGATTGAGACTAAGAAGAATGGAGATCAAGCGAGACCGGTGGAGGTTTACTTGGTCAAGAAACGGTAATCCATAATATTCGAGATCGAGAAAGGATCACGGCAAAAATCTCGGCACGTTTCAAGACGAGGCCAATTCATTAGCCAATCATGGGATTTCTTATTGTATTTAGAAAATACCATAAGTAGAACTCGCCTACTATATAAAGGGGGTCTAATCACTTGTAAAGGCATCAGATTCACGCAATTCAAAGCAATATACTATTCTTTAAGCTCTCAATACTCTGTTATATTGTTCATATCTCATTTTGTTCATTCATTTGGTTCGATGGTGACTTACCTCGAGGACCAAGGTTTCACGTCTCATTTGGTTTGTTTTTATTTTTTATTACAGTCAATTTCAGTATCAATTTACATATTTTCTCAAGTTTGTGCCAAGTAAAATCACGTGTCCTTAAAATCACATGTAAATTCAACTGTTATCCGTTTTTAGGGTAAACAGTCCCCATCGGAACTTAACATTATTTTCCACAATTAATACGAGTAAAGAAAATACAAAAGAGAATTCTATTTTCTTAAAACATTTCACATTAACCTTTTTCCTTTTGAAAAAAAAAAGTCGAAATGAGAGTGGTATGTAAAAGGAGGATCGAAGAAGAGAGGACTTCTAGTGGGATTGTAACACTGCCCTCGTGCAGTGTAAACTGAAAAGTGAAGATGCAACCACAAGCCTACTACTGAATCCCCTTTTTAATTGGATGGTATTTATGTCTTATTTTCTTTTTGGTGTGGTTTCTAATGGAAGATATGTAAACATCAAATAGAGCACTTGGTGATGTTTGGATTGAATAAGTAACATATAGTTTGTTAGCCAAGCTTTCATTAGAGTTGCTTAGTTAAAAAAACAAAAACAAAATTAATTTGCACTTAAAGGTTAAAGTGTTTGACCGAATTTTGAGGGAGTAGAGAGGATGTTTCTGAAAGACCCTCGGCACAAGAAAACGAAAACGGACAATATATCATTATCCTCAACAAAAACCAAAGGAATACTAACAGCATCATTAAAGCCAGAAAACAGATGAAAACAATAGCAATAACTAGTAAATAGACCTGACACTATAGAACAAAAGAGTAGTGAGAACACAACATTAACAACTAGCAGTCTAAGACAAAAATCATATCATACTTGCCTCACAAAGTTACGACCCTGCCCTACAATCCTAATACTCGACCTCCACAGCTTCCTATCAAGGGTCATGTCCTCGGAAATCCGAAGTCGCGCCATGTACTGCCTGATCGCCTCTCCCTCATACTTCTTAGGCCGCTGATAGTAGGTTATATTATGCGTAGATGCTATTTACGCTCTAAGTTAACCATGCTTTATTGATGTTTAAGTGCAAAATGATAACAAAATGCTCTAATTGGTGTTTTTATGCTTTGCAGGAGCTAATCCGAGTTAGGAAGATAATATGGAGTGTTTTGGGGTCAAAGACGTGGATACAAGCCCAATCGAGAAGAGCCCGGACGGAAACAAGCAAGAAAACGGCGAAGGAAAACTGGACAACAGCCCAACGCGACCGCGGTCGGACCGCAGCTAGAACGCGGTGGGCCAAAAGCGAAGGCAGAATGTTTGCCATCTACCGCGGCCGCGCCGCGGTCGGCTCACGAGCGCGGTTGAACAGTGCAATTCCAAGGAGTCCAGGGGCTTAAGTGTAAAATGAGGGAAACTTGTCCTAATCCTATTTAAACTCGATAAACTCGCCCAAGTCAGGTTTAAGCTTGTTTTAGACTCAATTTGGAGGCAAGAAAAAGTGTGAGGAGACCAAGATATAATTAGAGTTTTTCATTATTCATTTTTTATCATTATTTTGTGTATTATGAATTGTCTTATGGCTTTATTGTGTTCTATCATGAGTAGCTAAACAATTCGTCTAGGGTTGATGGAACCAATTGTTAGATGAAGTTTTGACTCAGTTTTGTTATAATCGATTCTGGTTTATTCTATGATTGTTCAACTATGTTTTGTATGGTGATTAATTGAATGGTCCCTTGATTAATCGTGTCTAATTGCCTTGTGTTGCTTGAGAAAGAATACTAGGTTAATTTTTGTTTGAACAACACCACTTTTGGGTAATTGAAGAGATTCATTACTTGAATTTAAAAGTGGGGTTAGAGATAACGAAACTTTGGTGGGATAATTCTGAGCTGCATAAATTTTAAGCTAGAGTAGTTCGAGAGAATGCTCTAGTAAATTATCGTAGTTTATTGAGAGATAATTGCGGTATCACATAGCTCATAATCCTCATAGAGTATTACGGCGAGATTATAGCAAAAGAGTTAAGAATTAATCCGGAAATTGGGGAAATCAATACCCTAGATCTTTTTGCCCTTGAATTTATCTTTGATCTTGAATATTGTTAGTTTTAATATCATTTTACTTTAGTTAAAAAAATCCCACTATTTATTGATAAAAATCTTGCACCCGAAAATTGTCTGAGCTTGTAATAGCATTACTAAGAGTTGTGGTAGATAGGTTAGTTCCCTGAGGATTTGACTCCGGACTGTAAAGCGGATTATATTTGCAACGACCGCTTTGTCCTTTTTATAAGGCATAGTTGGGCTTGATCAAATTTGGGCGTCGTTGCCGGGGAACTAACGGTGTTATTTGCAACAACTTATAAGTATTGCTGATTTTTAGTTTAGATCAATTTTCCACGGTGTTAAATATTTTTTCCATTGAAATTCTCACGGTTGAACTCTTGTGTGACTCAGGTGTATGCCTAGAAACTTTTCAAGGACTGGTGAACTTCTCAAAGGACTCTCAGACCCCGAGAAAACATTCAGGGCATTAAACCGTGCCAACAAGAAGAACAATCATTCACAAAAAACACACCAACTCGAAACTGAAATGGACAACGTGGAAAACGTCAATGCAAACAACCGGGCACCTCTTTGTGACAAACGATGAAGTGGTGGCACCTCTTGTGCCAGAAGCTGCACTTTATGATTGGGCACATCCAACAGCCGACAACATGTTGCACCTTCTGCAGAATAAGGGATTGTTCTCCGGGTCACACATTGAAGATCCTCAACAACACTTGAAAATTTTCCTGTCAATTTGCGTGACCCAAAGGCAGCCAAATGTGACCCCGGAAGCCATTAAGATACTGTTGTTACCGTTCTCTGTGACTGGGGAAGCTCAGACTTGGCTGAATTAACTCCCAATAAATTCCATTTCCACTTGGGAGGAATTAGTCAAGCAGTTCCTGAACAAGTTCTACCCTCCCAACAAGACTGCAAGGCAGATTGATGAGATATTGCAGTACAAGCAGAAACCTATTGAAACTTTGCAGGAAACTTGGGAAAGACTCAAAGGGATGCTAGTGAAGTGTCCACGCCATGGTATTCCAGACCAGATGCTTGGCCAGAGATTCTACATGGGGTTAGCAGACAATTTGAAGGCCAATGTAGACGCTTCAGCTGGGGGTGCATTTCTGAGCAAGACATTCAGAGAGTGCATAATCCTTCTTGATAAGATGGCCCAGAATTCGGAGTAGATGACAAGAGGTACGACTCTGACACCAATATTGCATTCAGTTCCTCTTGACCCAAATAATTCACATGCAGAGAACATAGGCACACTCATGAATCAGATGAGTATACTGACAAAGAAGATTGATGAGATGGGTACAAAGCAAGTGCATATCGTTGACACAACAAATGGAGGACTGTGTACACCTTGCATTAATCAGTCTTATGTGTGTTCATGGAGTGGAGAAGGTGACAACCAGGGTCTCACAGAGGATATGAATTATGTTAACAATTTTGGGGGTCAGAGGCAAGGAGGACAACAATGGCGGCAAACATTTAACCAGCAGTACAAACCTAACATACCACAACCTGGAGGTATACGGCCACAAGGCCAAGTGGTGCCATATCAGAGACAACAGGGCTACCAACAGCATCACCAGCAACAGTTAGCATATCAGTCACCCCATCAACAACAAGACAACAACATGGTGGAAACCAGGGGCATGCTACAACAACTCATTGGAACAAATGGTAAGATTCAAGAAAGTTGGCAGCACATGACTCAGAAATTAAAGGCATTGAAACTCAACTAGGACAGCTGTCCATGGCCTTGAATAATTGCCCCCGGGGAACATTGCCGGCAGACACGAACATTAACCCAATGGAGAAAAACCCGAATCAGCTAATGGCAGTCAGTCTCCGGAATGGGGGAGATCTAGATAGAGAGCAAGAAGTTGCTCAATACAGAAGAGAGACTACACCATCCACTCTATTTCCATTAGAGACAGATGAATCAGTAGAACTCACTGAAGTGGTGGTTGAACAGGCACAGGTTGATAAGGTAAGGCTAAAGAGAGTGAACAAGTCTTAGAACATGTGGTACCTCTTGTGCCACAAAATTCCAACAAAGAACAGCCAGCAAGAAGTGGACAAAGAGTGATGCTTGCACCATTCCCTCAGATATTGGCAAAACAAAAGAAAAAAGATCAATACAGGAAATTCATGGAGATGCTTCATCAGATTCAATTGAATAATCCCCTGATGGATGCTTTGAGGGAAATGCCAGGATATGCAAAGATGATGAAAGACCTGATGTCGCGAAAATTTGACTTTTAGGACCTGTCCACAGTAACTTTGACACTGACATGCAGCGCAGTAGTGACAAGACCCATGGCCCAAAAGATGTCTGATCCAGGTAGCTTCACTATTCCGTGTACTATTGGGAGCTATGCTTTTGCAAAAGCATTGTGTGACTTAGGAGCCAGCATAAACTTGATGCCCTTGGCAATATATACAAAGTTGGGCATTGGCAGAGCTAGGCCGACTTCGATGCTGTTGCAATTGGCTGACCGCACGGTTAAAAGACCGATGGGGATTTTTGATGATGTGCTGGTGCAAGCGGGGAAGTTTGTATTCCCTGCAGACTTTGTTATTCTGGACTGCCAGGTAGATGAGGAGATACCCATTATTTTGGGAAGGCCATTCTTAGCCACTGTGAGAGCATTGATTGATTGCGAGACTAGGGAATTAAAAATGAGGTTGAACGATGAAGAAGTAATATTCAACGTTCAACAATCCATGAGGAGACCCAGTGAAAATGCAAATTGCTCACTAGTGGAAGTTGTGGATGTGATCCTGCATGAAGAAGATGAGACCCTTAATACCAAAGATCCATTGGGATCCTGCTTGACAAATTTAGAGGAGATGGACGGTGAAGGGTTGGCAGAGTGGGTCAAGGCACTCGAGGGCCAAGGATTCTGGAAGAGGGAACCTAAGTTCGAGCCCCTTTATTTAGAAAAGAGAGCTACACCACCTACAAAACCATCAATAGAGGAACCACCACAGCTAGAGTTGAAACCGTTTCCATCCTACCTCGGGTATGCTTTATTGGGTCCCAATTCTACTTTGCCAGTCATTATATCATTTGGTTTGCTAGTTGTGCAGGTAGAAACATTACTGCAGGTGTTGCAAGAATGTAAAACTGCCATTGGTTGGACCATGGCAGACATAAAGGGTATCAGCCCAGCCTTCTGCATGCACAAGATTCTTCTGGAATAAGGGCACAAACCTTCCAGGGAACATCAACGAAGGCTGAACCCAAATATGAAAGAAGTAGTGAAGAAGGAGGTAATCAAGTGGCTGGATGGGGGCATCATCTTTCCCATCTCTGACAGCAATTGGGTGAGCCTCGTCCAGTGTGTACCGAAAAAGGGTGGAATGACAGTTGTACAAAATGAGAAGAACGAGTTGATATCAACTCGTACAGTCACCGGGTGGCGGATTTGCATGGATTATAGGAAACTAAACGCAACCACCCAAAAGGACCATTTTCCCTTGCCCTTCATTGACCAGATGTTCGACAGGTTAGATGGGCGATCCCATTTTTGTTTCTTGGACGGATACTCGAGGTATAATCAGATCTCAATAGCCCCGAAAGACAGAGAGAAAACGTCCTTCACTTGTCCGTATGGCATCTTTTCCTTTCGGAGAATGCCCTTTGGACTTTGCAATGCACCGGCCACATTCTAAAGGTGTATGTTAGCCATTTTCACCGACATGGTCGAGGACATTATGGAGGTATTTATGGATGATTTCTCCGTGGTAGAGGATTCATTCGAAGATTGTCTTCACAACCTAAAAAGAGTGCTCAAACGATGTGTGGAGACAAATCTAGTGCTGAACTGGGAGAAGTGCCATTTTATGGTACAAGAAGGAATAGTATTGGGGCATAGAGTGTCCAAAAAGGGAATTGAAATAGACCATGCAAAAGTTGATGTGATTGAGAATCTCCCAGCACCCACTTCGGTGAAAGCATTGAGAAGTTTCCTTGGGCACGCCGGATTCTACAGGCGGTTCATCAAGGATTTTTCAAAAATTTCTAACCTCTTATGTAAGATGCTTGAAAAAGACCAGCACTTTGTGTTTTTTGATGATTGCAGGATAGCATTTGAGGAGCTGAAGAAGAGATTGGTGATTGCACCCATCATTGTTGCACCCAACTGGGAGCAACCATTCGAGCTGATGTGTGACGCTAGTGATTATGCTATAGGAGCAGTTTTGGGTCAGCGCAAGGACAAAATTATGCACCTAATTTACTATGCAAGCAGGACGCTTAGTGGTGCACAGCTGAACTACACAGTCACAGAAAAGGAAATGCTCGTTGTAGTGTTTGCCTTCGACAAATTCAAGTCATACTTGATTGGCTCAAAAGATATTATTTATACTGACCATGCAGCCATTAGTTACTTGATAGCAAAGAAGGAGTCAAAGACACACTTAGTTCGCTGGGTTCTATTGCTACAAGAATTTGACCTAGAGATTCGTGACTGAAAGGGGACAGACAACCAAGTGGCAAACCACCTCTCGAGGTTGGAAGGGGCAGAAAAGAGAATGGAGGTTGAAGATATCACTGAGACATATCCGGATGAGCAGTTACTTGCTGTGATAATAGAGGAGGCACCTTGGTATGCTGATATTGCTAATTACTTAGCATATGGTATTGTACCTTATGATCTCTCCTCAATTCAAAAGAAAATGTTTTTCCGTGATTGTCGTGCTTATTATTGGGATGAACCTCTATTATTCAATATATGTGTTGATAACATGATTCGGCGGTGTATCCCCAATCAAGATCAACCCTCTGTTTTGCAGGCTTGCCATGCTTCGCCATATGGTGGACACTTTGGAGGAATCCGGACAACAGCGAAGGTACTGGAATCAGGCCTGTATTGGCCTACACGGTTCAAGGATGCCCATGCTTAGGTCAAAAGCTGTGATGAATGTCAAAGGAAGGGCAATATATCACGTCGTCATGAGATGCCAATGACCACAATCTAAGAGGTGGAGGTGTTTGACATGTGGGGGATCGACTTCATGGGGCCATTCGTCAGCTCATACGGTAACAAGTATATATTGGTTGCAGTTGACTATGTCTCCAAGTGGGTCGAAGTTGTGGCTCTATCGACCAATGATGCGAAAGGGGTAACAAGTTTCATAAAGAAAAACATCTTCACACGTTTTGGCACCCCACGAGCCATAATCAGTGATGGTGGCTCCCATTTTTGCAATAGAGCGTTTGCACGCCTGTTGGATAAGTATGGAGTTCGCCACAAGGTATCCTCGCCGTACCACCCACAAAAAAGCGAGAAGGTTGAAGTGTCCAATAGGGAGATTAAAAGTGTCCTCTCAAAAATAGTGAATACAACAAGAATTGATTGGGCAAAGAAGCTGGATGATGCACTGTGGGCATACCACACAGCCTTCAAAACTCCAAATGGTATGTCACCATACAAGTTGGTATTTGGAAAGGCATGCCACCTTCCGGTAGAGCTCGAACATAAAGCATTATGGGCATTGTGGCAACTGAACTTAGATATGGAGACAGCGGTCACCAATAGAGTTAATGGGTTGCATGAGCTTGAGGAATTCAGGTTCTAGGCATTCGAGAGTGCTAGACTATACAAAGAAAGGATGAAACTGATGCATGACAAACACATCTTGGATCGGAACTTCAAACCCGGAGATTTAGTGTTGCTATTAACTCAAGATTGAGGTTGTTCCCGGGTGAGTTGAAGTCCCGATGGTCAGGACCGTTCATAGTGGTGCAAATGTTCCCAAGTGGAACTGTGGAGATCGAATCAGAAGATGGGACAAGCAAATTCACCGTGAATGGGCAGAGGTTGAAACATTACCTTAGAATGACTGAAGAAAAAGGGGACAGCTTGGTGATAACTTTGGAGGAGCCCCAATACACAAATGAGGAGTGATGGTGAGAGCTTGCGTCATGCCGCGACATTAAATCAGGCGCTTCATGGGAGGCAACCCATTGATTTGTTGTACTCGTCATGCCGCGACGTTAAATCAAGCGCTTCGTAGGAGGCAACCCATGTTCTCTTTTGTTTTTTGTTTTCTTTTTGTTTTGTTGTTGTACTTAATATGTATGATACTAACCCATTTACTAGTGTGCATGGCAATATTGGTGCATATTGGGAGAAGTCGGGGTCAAGAAATAACTCCGGGTAGGTAAAAAGTGATATAAAAAAATAAAAAATAAAAATCGGAAGCCCGTCACCGCGACCGCGGGAGGACTGCGGCGTGACCGCGGAAAAACTCACCCCTTCTGTTTTTGGGGCACCGCGAACGCGGTGAAACCCTTGTACACTGTCTCCATCCCTCCCTTTCACCGCGATCGCGGTGAAAACCCCCCTCTCTGCCCCGACGCACCTGGTAAGTGTAAAATGTTAAAAAAAAATTATCTTATTTTCTTTTCTTTTTCCTTTCCCCCCTCCTTCCAATTCACTAAAACCACCAGCCCACCTTCCCCACTACCCGTCACCATACCTTCCCCCAATTCACCCAAATCCCTTTTCCCCCTCTTAACCTAACCCTCCCTCCCTCCCCACACACACACGTTCTTCTTCTTCTCCCAAACTTCCCCCCAACACACAACTCCCTCTCCACCATTCCCTTCCTCTCCCAAATTCCTTCCTCCATTATCATCTTCCAAGAACTCTAGTACTCACCATCTTCAAGTAAGTTTCTCATCTCTCTTCTGTCTTTGTTTTCTTTTCTTTTTCTTTTTGTACTTTAATGGTAGAATAGTAACATGTTTTAGGTTAGAATTTCTTATTTTTAGACTAATATGGTGTAAAGTATGGTAGAAAGAACATGATGTTGTTGTGTCAAATTTATTACAGTGGGGTGGTGTTTGTGTAATGATTGTGGTTGATTTAGGGGAGGGTTTGTACTTCCATGGGCTAATTGTATGAATTCTTAGTTCTATGCACACCAGTTGTTTGTAAAATTGCCTCATTCAGTTGTAATTGGTAATGTAACCATAGTGGTGGTGAAGTCTGAGTAACCACCCAGGGGTCACACAAATCAAACACTCACTAATAGTAGCCCTTGTTTAATCAGGTACAATGCATCAATCCAGGAAAAGACGAGCCAAAGCTTCCTTCGCATGGGCCAGGAGGTTCATCCAAGGCTCGAGCTCCGACTAGTTCGAGCAAAATTGATAGCAACTGGTTTGTCTCCAAAGAGGCTCAGGATAGATTCAATGCAAAGTCTGCCAGGAATATGGTGCATCAAGTGCACATTGAGAGGGCCGCCTTGCAAGTTGAATGTCCATAGATCTACGAAGAATTGAGGAGACGTCAGATGGACGTATTCTTTGATGAGCCAGAAGAGTCGAATGTATTGATGGTCGGGGAATTTTATGAGAATTGCCCGGAACATGCTGATAGGGTGGTCACGGTATGAAGGACCCCGATGAATGCATCTCTTGAAGCAATTCTCCGAGTGTACAGGTTGTCGGTCTTTACCGGAGAAGTAGACTACTACCAGGATTATCATATGTCACCTGTCACGTGGAACATACTTTGTCGAACAATCTGTCTGGATGGCCGGGACCCCATATGGATAAAGCCAAGAATGAATCTGAACTCCAGATATCTTACTTGGGAAGCTAAGTGATGGCTAACGATCATCAACAGTCGGTTGATGCCATCTAGCAATACCACAGATGTTAATGCGCCAAGAGCAGCGGCGATTTGATGTTTGGTCAACCATCACGAGTTTGACGTGGCCAGGCTAATTCAAGATGAGATGTTCATTCGCTCCCCTGAGATAAGCAAAGGGTTCTACTTCCCTTCACTGGTCACCAGGTTGTGTCGTGCTTCACGAGTTCCCAAAAATCCCGCAGTAGATGGGAAACTAGCGTTGAAAGCCCCATTCAAGGCTGGAAAAATCACTGTTAGGAAAGAGCAACCTGTGGAAATTGATGTGGATGATGATGAGGTGGTTATGCATGCCGCCGCCCCACCAGTGCAGGTTGCTGATGAGGCGGGTCCATTACAAGCCTGCCGGAGTACCCGATTGTCAGCCTTGGAGCAGGATATGGCTGGCTTACGCACTTCTGTTGATGACGTGAGTGCTAGAGTTGACGCTCTGGCCACTCAAAGTGCTAGGTCGGAGAAGAAAATCATGAGTTGGCTTCGCGCGCTAGGACAAGCATGTCACCTCGATCCTGGCACTGTCTCCGATCAGGACTGAGCACCAGGGAAGTCTCCTTACCTTACTTTGCTTTAATTTCTTTGACACGGGGTTAAGTGTTGGTTGGGAGATGTTTTTTGTTGTTGTACATTTGTATAAGTTGTTTGGTATTTTGTTTTGCTATTAATTAACTTCGACTTGGCCCGAAGACGAACACCTCTCGACGGTCTCTTGAGGGACTTAAGTCGAACAAAAATAAAACACAAAAAAAGATTTTCTTTTGTTAGGTGGTGTATCAACTCCCCCTTGGTTTTTCTTTATACCACGGTTCTTTTCCAAGGGTTTCCATTTGAACCGGGTGTAGTTAATTTTTCCTTTTTAGTTAAGGAAGTCTTGGGCGAGGAAGAAGGTAAATAGGATCCCTTAACTCCATGGTACCTTGAATAGAGATTGATTTAGTGTGACACTTAGGCTCATTATTTGACTCTAGCAATAAGGCCTTAAATTGTGTGTTCTTGATTTGGTTTAAGTACTTTGAGCAGAGTGTCTGATGGTCCTAATTGAATTGAGTCATGTGCCATGTGTGAGTGAGGCTTTATGTATTATGTGTTAACATTCAATGCCTAGAACTTGCCCTGTGTGTGCAAAGCGAAATGGTAGCCTTGTTTGGTCTGAAAAATGATATAGGCGTTTCTTTGCTTAACCTGTCTGTGTATGCTTGTTCCCACCTGAATGTATTTACCATAGTAACCTTGTTGAGCATGTAAGCATGTTTTCCTTGGCAACCACATTACAATCCTGACCCAAGTTTTGAATTGCCTATCTTTTTTTAACCCTATCACATCTTAGAAGCACTCGAATTGTAATGAATATGGAAAAGTTTAAGTGTGGGGTGGTTGGTTGGGCTTTTGAGTGGAACTAAGGAGACATGAAAAGAAAAAGGTGCACTGTGTGATAAGCGATACTAGAAGCCACCAGAAAAGAGGGAAAAAAAAGAAGAAGAAGTCTCGAAATGGTGGTGGCTATTAAAAGAAAAGTGTGCTTAAAAGAAATAGGGGGTTTAACACAATAAGGTAATGGTGGAATGAAGGTTTGACAAAGTTATAGGCTTAAAAAGTGAACAATGTAGTGAAGTGCTTAGGGAGGTGTAGTCACTATACCCATATGTATCATACCCGTCCCGCAGCCAACATTACAACCAAATAAAGTATTACTTGATTCTAGACTAAATGAGCTCGATTAGTCGAGTATTACACTATGGGCAAGACTATGTGTGTTGTTTGTGGCATAAGAATTTGTTCTAAGGGTGAGTGAAATCTTATATATTTTAATTCCTCAGTGTGTGAATTGTGATGACACAAGTCTCTTTTGTAGTGAGTAGGCACGTGATTCATGAAAGGAAGGTAAGTCTGGACCTCTGACTGAGAGTAGGAGAGCCGGTTAGGGACATTGCGTGGTTAGAAAGGAGTCCACTCTTTAGGTTAGGATGTCACGCTAAAGTAGTCTACCCATGTGCATTATTCATGGTATGCGGAGTAGACAAATTACCCTGTGATGATTAGGCCTATAGAGTGTGGTTTTGTTGCTCGAGGACTAGCAACGGTTTAATGTGGAGTGTTGATAGTAGGCTATATTACGCGATGTAGATGCTATTTAAGCTCTAAGTTAACCATGCTTTATTGATGTTTAAGTGCAAAATGATAACAAAATACTCTAATTGGTGTTTTTATGCTTTGCAGGAGCTAATCCGAGTTAGGAAGATAATATGGAGTGTTTTAGGGTCCAAGACGTGGATACAAGTCCAATCGAGAAGAGCCCGGACGGAAACAAGCAAGAAAAAGGCAAAGGAAAACTAGACAACAACCCACCGCGACCGCGGTCGGACTGCGGCTGGAACGCGGTGGGCCAAAAGCGAAGGCAGAATGTTTGCCATCTGCCGCGGTCGGCTCGTGGGCGCGTTCAAACAATGCAATGCCAAGGAGTCCAGAGGATCAAGTTTAAAACGGGGGAAACTTGTCCTAACCCTATTTAAACTCAATAAACTCGCCCAAGTCAGGTTTAAGCTTGTTTTAGACTTAATTTGGAGGCAAGAACAAGTGTGAGAAGACCAAGATACAATTAGAGTTTTTCATTCTTCATCTTTTATCATTATTTTGTGAATTGTGAATTGTCTTATGGCTTTATTGTGTTCTATCATGAGTAGCTAAACAATCCGTCTAGGGTTGAAGTAACCAATTGTTAGATGAAGTTTTGACTCAGTTTTGTTATAATCGAGACGGGTTTATTCTATGATTGTTCAACTATGTTTTGTATGGTGATTAATTGAATGGGCTCTTGATTAATCGTGTCTAATTGCCTTGTGTTTCTTGAGAAAGAATACTAGGTTAGATTGTTGTTGAACAACACCACTTTTGGGTAATTGAAGAGATTCATTACTTGAATTTAAAAGTGGGGTTAGAGATAACGAAACTTTGGTGGGATAATTCTGAGCTGCATAAATTATCAGCTAGAGTAGTTCGAGAGAATGCTCTAGTAAATTATCATAGTTGATCGTGAGATAATTGTGGTAGCTCATAATCCTCATAGAGTATTACGGCGAGATTATAGCAAAAGAGTTAAGAATTAATCCGACAATTGGAGAAATCAATACCCTAGATCTTTTTACCCTTGAATTTATCTTTGATCTTGAATATTGTTAGTTTTAATATCATTTTACTTTAGTTAAACAAATCCCACTATTTATTGATAAAATCTTGCACCCGAAAATTGTCTGAGCTTGTACTAGCGTTACTAAGAGTTGTGGTAGATAGGTTAGTTCCCTGAGGATTCGACTCCGGACTGTAAACCAGATTATATTTGAAACGATCGATTTGTCCTTTTTATAAGGCATAGTTGGGCGTGATCAGCCGCCCCTACCTCTTTTTGTGCCTTTCAAAACCAGCCGCTCAGACCTCCTCACCGGTGCATTTAGGCTTCTCCTCTGTACATGCCCGAACCATCTGAGTCTCGTTTCTCGCATCTTATATTTTGAAAATATACAACGATAGCATTATCAGTATTTTAAAAGGTGAGCGTGTGAATTTTACTAAATATAAGGCGCAAGCCTCGAGAGTAAGCCCTAAGGATCTTTAATTTTTCAAATTTAGGAATTAATAATATAACATTATAACACCAAAAAAAATATAAAATATGCATTAGAAGTTCAAAAAAACTAAAAAGAATGAAAGAAACTCATAGAAATAAAATATCTAACATGTTTTACAAGTATAAACAATGCAATATTGTAAAGTTACTATGAGATATAAATTAGGCGAAATGGCTTCCTGGCCACTTAAACTTGTAGGACTTTTGAAAGCCAATACACGAACTTTGAATTTTCCCATTTGAACACTCGAACTCATGATTCCCTTAACTAATAAACACATCTGACCCTTGAGCCTATGCGCGTGTATTACACATACACAGACGTGTCCATCCAGTCAGCAAATGACCAATCCAAAAGTAAGAACTCAACTAATGACATGTGTAATTTTTAATAAAAATTGTCACCTATATTTATATTTTTAAAAATAAAAATAAATACAATAGAAAAAGCTTAAACCCTTCCAGCTTCCTCTTCCCCGTTTCTTCCCATCATCCCCATTCCAACTCTTTGATTATATTATACAGTAGATCATTGGAAAGGAACCCATCAAAATGTTATAATTTTGAGTTTTTGCACTGTATTTTAATCCGTTGATGCATACTTATTTTGAAAATTTGCCGCAAAACGCTGGAAAATGGAGTCAACCCAAGTTAGATCTGCAAGTTGCGGAGGCAAACCAGGAGAAACGGCAGCCGGGTTTCATCATATTGAGGGTGAAGGCCAGAGCATAATAAAGCTGCTGGAAATTCTTTTACTGCTTTACTTGAACTGCCACCAAATCAAACTTTGGACGTTTTAGTACATTCTGACGAAATGGGTTGAGCAAAACTTTCCCTACCAGATAATCACAACAAGCCCTACTACTCTTCTTCTCTAAATGTACTATGAAAGTTTGTTACCGCGTGAAATGACTTTTGGTGGAGAGGTACTTTTTGGTGTGGAGAACAGTCTCTATAGCTTGAAATTGCAAGATTGAGTTGTTAAAAATTGAAGAATAGTCGGACCCCATGAATTGAAGTGGTTTTTCTCTAAATTTGTCCCAATGGATTTTTCTATTTTTTTAAAATTAATTATTTATCTTTTTTTTAAAATTATTTATCATCTTCACGCGCTTAATATCGGCGATTAACACGCAATTGGCCACATCAGCTATAATATTTCCACCTAAGCATAGTCAACGGTCAAAGGTGTTTATTAGTAGACATTTTCTCAAGTAGAGGTGTTCAAATGGGAAAATTCAAAGTTCGTGTATCGGCTTTCAAAAGCCCTACAAGTTTAAGTGGCCAGGAAGCCATTTCGCCTATAAATTAACTACAACTTCTTAACTTTAAAACAATTAAAAATCGTAATTTCTTAAAAAATTATTATCAAACTATTTTACCTCCTTAAAAGCAAATACTCAATAAATTTTATCAACGCTATAATTAAAATATTACTCCTTCAAGTAAATGTAAAATTATTTTTTAATAATAAAATAATAAATGTATAATAATTTTGAGAGACAATAGAACTAAGACAAGAAGATCTAGCAAGTAAAGACATAAATATTGATTATCTATTCTCAGAAGAAATATTCAAAAGATATTCACCCTCACAATGTTCTCAATTTGTCAATTTGCAATATTATGGTACGTTATTTGAGTTATTCATAATTTTCATAATCCTATAAATGAAAAGAACTTGTTAAAAAAATTTGAGAGTCAACAGTGCTAATTAGTAAATTCGACACATGATAGGAACTGTTGGGTGATCCTCGAGCGTTGAGAGTAATCGGGCGCTAGGAGGCGTAAGCCTCACAAAACTAAACCATGCACATGAACCTCAAGGCGTTTCATAGGGGGCATTTGCATCCGTACCCGCTTTTTGTATCACGTTTTAACTTATACCCGCTTTGCAAAAAAAATTGCAAGCGTACCCGCTTTTTCGCGTAACTTCAGCATACGGGGCTGAAGTAGCAAAGGCAATAACGCAAAACTTCAGCATTCTAGTAGTCGGGCCTGAAGTTCAGCTCTAGAGCTGAAGTTTTTGTCTTTGTAACTGGGGAACTTCAGCTTTTTGTTTGTAACTGGCGAACTTCAGCTCTAGTCTTTGTAACTGGGGAACTTCAGCTCTAGAGCTGAAGTTCGCCAGTTACAAACAAAAAGCTGAAGTTCCCCAGTTACATAGACAAAAACTTCAGCTCTAGAGCTAAAGTTTTTGCCTTAAATCTGTGCCACACTATGTATACATGTTATCAATTTGGTTTGGATTCAGATCAACTACTTTTACTTTTGGATTAATACCAAACGAAACCTAGTTGGATATTAAGTCAATTTCAGTACAAGAGATTTCATGAGATTAAACAAAAGCAGGAACCAAAATAAAAATCAACAAACGTTACTGTCAGTTGATAAGGTTTGACTGAGGAGAAGGAGGGGGAGGAGAAAGGGAACTGAAGTTGTTTAAAAAGTGGGTACAAGTTAAAAGGTTTTAAAAAAATGGGTATAGGTAAAATGGGGGCGACCAAACAGAGCACCCCGTGCAACTTTAACGTTTAATAGTGCCCCGCCCCGAAGTAAGCCCAAAGGGAGTCCTATAAAAGCCTTTTAAAACATTGAGCATAACCACCCCTCTGTTTACATTCCAATGTTTTTCTGATTAATAAAATAAAATGTAAAGAATAATTTCAAAATAAGCTGTTAGAAAGTATGGTCCAACAGGCAAAAATATCAGAAACATACCGGATAATCTACTCATGGACTGTTATTCCTAAAATTATGCCGAAACAATTATTTCTCGGAGAAGGAAAATTTCTTTACTTGAAACATAAGAGAATTTCTCTTTCCTTGAAAAACACCCTGATCAACCCATGTTCATTGACTATATTACCCCTAATAAGTCCACAGTGATCCCCCTTTGTGAAAAGAACATGAATCTATATTAACAGAAATGCGAAAAAAGAGGAACAATAATCTAATCATAATAATTAGTCTTTGGATCCTTGCTCTAAAGTATTCTTAAACCTGTAATCATTACTCATTCTCTTGTTTCCAATTTCCAAACAATAGTCACTTATTTCTTCTATTTGTTGGGCATAATCACAAAGGGAGTAACCACTAGGGTGTGTTTGGTCCGAAGGAAAATATTTTTTAATTTTTTCATGTTTGGTTGACTTAAATGTTTTGAAAAATATTTTCTTCATTAATTCATTTTTTTTCAATTAGAGCAAAATATTTTCTCTATCAAGAGAAGGGAAAACATTTTCCAAAACTCATTTTCAAGCTTCCACACCCTATTATTTACCCTTACCAATTCACTCCACCCTCACCCACCTAACCCCACATGTCCTCTCTCCAATAATGTTTTGTTTTTCACCACCCACTCCCACCTCCCAAATTTTTTTTTTTTTGTAATTTTTAAATTTCTAATTTTTTTCCTGCAACCCCCCCCCCCCCCCCCCCCCCCCCTCCCCCCCCGCCC
>ML244392.1:39983-54548 GCA_005239495.1 Nicotiana undulata
GTAATTTTCAAATTTGTGTTTTTTTCCTGCACCTCCACCCCCACTCCCTCCCCCTCCGGCGGGAAAAAAATATATATTTTATATATTTTCAGTTTTACTTTTTTTATCTTTCGGTTTACAGGTTCAAAATTTTACAAGTTTCAAAGTTATGAGTTCGGAGGTTTATGTGTTTCGAGGTTTACGGGTTCGAAATTTCGCGGTTTCAAAAGTTTTGTAGTTCAAAAGTTTATGAAATTTGTGGGTTCAGAAGGTTGTTGGTTCGAAAGTTTATGGGTTCATGTTTATTGTATCAAAATTATTTATGAATACTCTTGAGAAATTTTTTCCTTGATTTGCGTATCAAACACCATAAAATGAATAAGATTACTACTTATTTTCCAAGAAAATATTTTCCTTTATACCAAACACACCCTAGGTCACTAATGTATTGTTGTTTAGCGATTTTAACCAATTTGAAGATTAAGTTTATTTTTTAAAATATGGTTAATAATTGCATGTTTACAGTATGTCTGTAGTCTAATCTTCATCTTTCTTGTCTCTTGAAACCAATCTAACAAAATTATATACCATGGACAAGTTTAAACCAAGTTGTTACCAGCATAATGATATGCAAGAAAACATTTGGTGAATAACATGGAACAACGAAAGGGAAAATCCCAAATTATGTTCCAAACTTAATAAGATGTTATTACATTATTATTATTTTTCAAAAGCCATAACCAATTACTTTTGTCAATATACCCAAATTGGAAATTCAGAAAAAATTTGGGAAAAGAGAAATTTATAAGAAATGTTTTTTGAACACAAGGTGGCCCATTCTTACAAGTCTAAAGATGCAAAAGTTGCTACACCAAAATAAGATGCAAACGTTGCTCTCATATTGTTGACAATCTTTGGGTATATATCTTAAATCATAATTCTAGAGAATATTTTTCCTATTGACTTAGTCTAACATCCTTTTTGACTACTTTCCTATTTTAGGCATTAAAATATTTTGATTGGAGCGTCTTTAAATTTTGCTTCTAGATGGAGATTGAGTCATATTCACCACCAATAATTGTGACCTTTATCCAAATACAATAGGATATACTTATATACTTGTAATCTCTTAAATAAACAAAGAAGGAATCATTTGGACTACGTCATGTTCTGCCTTGCAAGAAGTTGTCTATTAATTATTTGATCACACCAAAAATAAGTACTTTTAGATTTAACTAATATAAATATAAGGTGGGAATATTATGAGGTCACTACAAAAATATTTATCAATAATCTACAATATATTAAAACAGGAAACCGTTTAGTTAAAAGTCAGATTACTATTTTATCCTTCTTTTATTAAATTCCTACAAATTGCCCTTCTCTTAAAATTCACTTTTTAAATAAAAAAAAGAAATGACTGAACTGAACGGATGCCTTCTCTTTCAAATATTAATGATCCTAATCCCAACAGTTGCACCCGTTGATTTGTTGTCTTTAAAAGCAGAACATTATGGCAATTTTCTCACAGTATTTCCTCTACTAAAGCAACAGGTATGGAATACGAACTCTCCTTCACCAATTCCTTATGTTTTTCCATAAGTATTTTCCTATTTATAGTGTTTCCACAATCTCCTTGCTTCACATATCTTCACAGCCATATAGTTTCATCCATATATTTTTCTCGCCAATTATCGTAGCCAAAATTTATCTCTCGCGTATTTATGTTGTAAGTCCCTTTGTTTTGTTTACCCCACTATTGTATTACATGTGTACCTTAACTGTTTCCTAAGTCATTGTTTACAATAATTATCGTGTGCTTTATTCTCTGAAATAATTGTAATTTGAAGATGAACTTTAATTTTCATTGCTCCATTAACTGTTTACTTTAATTTGAGTTTTCAATTTACTTTTATATGTTTCTCCATTGCCTTTCTTAACTATTGCGTTTTTTAACGGATATTGCTTCATATTCCTTTATTAGTTTGTGATTTAAATGGTTAGCATGCTAACCCCCAATAAAGAAAACTCATTTTATGGCATGTTCACGGAGAAAAAGGGGTTAAATTCCTTAGCAATGATTGTGGTGGGACAGATAACGAATTGTTGGAAGAAATATTTCCGGGTGAAGGAGCAGCAGAAGAAATTCGCCAGATCTTGACAAGAAAAAATCTAAAAAAAATCATCTCCTATCTTATTGGCAACATGTGAAAGATGAAAAATTCCGGAAGAACAAGCTATTGACCATTTCTATTATTTACTCTCGGGACTAGGCATACCAGAGTCTTCACAAGTTCTCGTGTTTCTCCCAAACGGAAAAGATGTAAGAAAAGATGTAAATGTTGGCTACAATATATGTAGAACACATATATATTTAAATACTAACTTACAGTTTTCTCTAGAGCTTTATCTTACTACATGGAGCCCTTTTATATGTTGTAATAAGCTCTCTTTCTGCTATGGACAATATATTTGCACCCACGTAATATAAAAATTTAGAGCCTTTCTGTCATTAGTAGGGTAATTGTCATGTCTGCTTGATGGAGATACTAATCTCCTATCTATGTTCCTAAATCACCTTTCTACTATGTATGTCTATGAAGTTGTCTTCTAACCATTAGTACATTAGTATTATCTCTCGACTGTCACAAAAATTTATAAAATACTATTTCATGTGTACTTGTATTTGCTAAAGACTTTATTTTAATAATTTTAATATTAGTTTGTAATAACGTGTACTAATGAACTCGATATACACGTATCGAAAAATTAATCTTTTAAAAAATATAAGATTTGTAATCTTGAACATAAGACAAATTCTTTTACAACAACAAGTAAAAGGAATCAAATAGTATAAGATTATTTATAACGTCAGTGTAATATGTGTTAAAGTAAGTAGTTTTGAGTTAAGTGACTAGCACCCCTGTTTACGTCGGTTGAAGAAATATTTTAACCCTTTAACCAGTTTTAGTAGCAAATATGATCATAGTAATCTTAATTCTTCAGTTAGGTGAGTCTTTTACAAGTCGTATTACTAGTCGATGACAGGAAGCAAGATGCTTTTGCTGGGGAACCCTTCCTTGCATTCTTTTATTGATTTTTTTAATAATATTCTGTTTAAAATTGAAATGTTAGCTGAAGTGTGATTCTTGTTTCTGATTTTTTTCTTCGATGAATCATTTTTTTTCCTTAAAGAATTCATTAAGTTCCTTTAAATATTATCGATATGTATATATTCCATCCGGTCATTATTACTTGGCACATTGTGACTTTGACGTCTCTTAAGAAATAATGTTACCCATATTAATTAATGCATATTTTATTGGATTTAAGTAAATGATTTGAAATGGAAATAAATACTGTGGGTAAAATAAAAAAAAAATTATTATCTTCTCTTAATATGCGTGAAATGCCAAGAAAAAATAAATATCTAATTTTAATATAAAAGTGACCGGAGGAAGCAGATTCTTTTATAAAAAGAAGCTGCCAGAGTTTCTTCTCTTCTCATGGACTTTAATGCACACCGACTTAGAAATGCTAAAAACAAACATTAAAAGCTTTATTATATTTTCCCTCCGATTCCTTAAAAAAATTATGAACTCCTAGAAAAGAAAAGTTGTATTCATTAAATTATCCTTAATTAATTATTACTTTGACATATAGGATATATAAATAAGGATAAATTTTAAAAAATTTAAATTAATTTTTTCTTAATTATATAAAATAATATTTATTTTGGAACAAAACAAAAAAGCTAAAAAGTCACTTATTATGGACCGGAGAGAGTACATTTTATCAATTTCCCAACAATCAATAATGTTTTCACGGCTTTTCACTCATATAATCCAAATTAATTAAAAAGGAAAAACAAATGTTCAACTTCTTTCTTTTTAATAGCAGTCAAATTTACCTATCTATTCTTTTGGCTTCAAGAATTTGTAGGAAATATTCGCCCAGTTTCTCCTTAAAATGAGTTAAATGGGCTACATGTACTCAAAACTATCAATTTAAACAGTTATTATCAGAATCTAGATATTGTGATCCAGTCTGTAGTTCCAAATAATCTTTGTTTTAAAAATAATAAAAGCTTAAATTTCTTATCTTGTAATTGTACTGTATTTTCCATTGGGCTACCGTCCAAGCAATAAAATCTGAAGAAAAATAGTATTCCATCTGATCAAAATATTTTTTTTAAAGGCATTAAAAGTACAGGTAAGAAAAGCAGAAAATAGCATATTGAGGTGCTGGAGATTGTGAGACACGCAAAGACGGCCATCTCTGCGGCTAAGTAATAATAACTTATAGAAGTAGAGTGTGAGGCCCAATTGAAGGATAGTTTTGAAGATTGACAAAGGAACTCAAGCATGAATCAGGGTCATTCCTTGTGTACATAGACACGGCAGATTCGAGCATGTGGGATGCACGTAAAGGAGATAAACTTAACTTGATATCTCCTGATCGAAAAGGTTGCATAATTGATAAGGAGAAGGACTCCTTACTCAAAGAGAACATTATCCAAGATAAGGAAGGAGTTAGGAGTCGAGATCAACTACAACTCTTCCACCAAGGAAGAGTAGCATTAGCACACTAGTTATTTCTTCATCTACTAACTCTATATATTGCAGGATGTTCTCATTTTACAGGCACGCACAAACGCAGAAGTTAAACAGGAACTGAGAGCAAAATAGCAAGGCATTTTGCAAGCAATTCGTGTGTGATTCAAGTGTGCAAACCTGGAGCTACATGAACCAGATAGAAGAACCAGTTCCAAGTGTATGTCTTTTATTCCAGTTCAATTGTAGTAGGTGTTTTCATATTGTACCTTTCAGCTTTATCTAGAGGAAATTGTAATAGGTACTCAGAGTGTTCAAGTTAGAGTTAACTTGAAGTTGTCGCAACAATTAGAGGTTGTTTGCTACAAGGGATTAGAGTTAGTCCTAGGTTTACAAAAGTGTTTTTTGTAAATGTAGTTTTCGGCTCAGTGATTTAGTGAAGAGTTTGGGAAAATTCTACTGGGAAGTAGGTCGTGGTTTTTTCACCTTTTGAGCCAGGTGTTTTCCACGTAAAATACTTGTGTTCTTTACTTTCCACATTTACTATTTCAGAAATAGTAGGTTAAGGACACTTAGAAGAACCAGGTCCTTCCATAATCAGTGTAAGCGAAAAATTAGTCACCACACAAATCAACCCCCCCACCATGTTGTGTGGTATTGAAGTATAAAACATCAGTTGGTATCAGAGGGGGTTATCCTTGAAGAGGCTAACACCTTAGGAGAAGATCAAGATGAGTGCACCACCTGGAAATTGGGAAGGACAATCATCTGCTAGGCCACCACTCTTCAATGGCCAGTACTACTCCTGGTGGAAAAACAGGATGAGAGACCACATAATAGGAGAAAACTATGAGCTATGGGACATTGTCACTGATGGTCCCCAGGCTACCATGAAGAAGAATGTTGAATGAGTAAATGTGCCAAAAACAAGAGCTGACTGCACTGCTGAGGACTTGAGGAAATGGGGGAAGAATTCCAAGCCAAGAAATAGCTTGTGTGTGGACTTGGTCCAGACGAGTACATCAGAATTCAATGTTGTACTACTGCTAAGGAAATTTGGGAGACTTTGCAAGTGGCTCATTAAGGAACACCTCAAGTGAAGAAGTCCAGAGGAACCCTACTATATTCTCTATATGATAATTTCACTATGAAGGAACGGAAAACCATCCAAGAGATGTATACAAGGTTCACCACACTGACAAATGAACTTAAGTCTCTTGGAATGATTATTCTTGAAGAAGACAAAGTTGAGAAGATTCTGACAAGGGTTGTACCAGTCTTTTGGGAAAACAAAATCACTGTCATTCAGGAATCAAAGAACATTGTCACTCTTAAGTTGGATGAGTTGATTGGAAATCTCACTACTTTTTAACCTAGAAGGAAAACCATGAAGATGGATGCACCCAATAAGGAAAGAAGCATGGCACTCAGAATTACTGAAGGTTCTAATCTAGAGGAAGATGAGATGGCTATGATCACAAAGGACTTCAAGAAGTACTTAATGAGAGGAAAGGGTTCTTTAAGAAGTAGAAACTACAGAAAACCAAGGGTTCCTGAAAATCAGACCAATGAGGGTTGCTACAAGTGTGAAAAGACTGATCATCACAACAGGAACTTCCCTCAATGGGAAATTGAATGGAAGAAGGAAAGAGCTGAACGAAGAAACAGGAAAAAGGAACAGGTTCATTCCAAGAAAACAAAGGATCAACAAAGGCTATGGTTGCTGCTTGGGAAGAAAGCTCAACTAAAGACTCAGATGATGAAGATGGAGATGAACAAGCACTTACGGAAATTGGAGAATTCGATGAGAAATCTGAGGTAAGTATAATTCATCTCAAAGACAAGATTAAGTTTTTGTCTAAAGAAAGACTATCTGAGTTACTTCTAGATTTCATTGATGAATCTGAGGATATAAACAATGAAAAGGAACAATTATCTAAGGAATGTGTGATTTTAAAAGCAAAATGTAAGAACCTGGAACTCGGAGTTAGTGAGACTGTAAGTGACAATGCTGCACTAAAGAACCCGGTTCAAGCATTTGAAGCAAATGTCCTAGAACTAAAATCTAAAAACCTAAAACTGAAATTAGGAACAAGTAAGAAGACAATTGATTGCATACAACTCACTCTAGAGGAGAATATAGGTAAACTGAAAGATGAGTTGTATAAGAAGGATGAGTAGGTAAGAGTCTTGAAGGAGGATCTAGGCAAGGTCAAGTATGAACTAGACAGAACATGTAGATGGAACAGGTCCTCCGATGCTCTTTCATAGCTACAGGAACATCATAGTAGCAACAGAAGAGGACTTGGCTTTGGGAATCAACAACCTAAATGGGATCCCAAAAGCAAGTACCTTACACTTCCTGAGAACAAGATTTGTACTCGCTGTGGCAAAACATGTCACTATAAAAGTGAATGTAATGCAAAAGAAAAGGCTAGCCAAAAGAACAAAAAATTGTTCAAGGGAAGAATTGGATACCAAATTGGGCTAAAAAGAATTTAATTCATCCTTTTGCCTATAGAAAGGGACCCAAACTAGTTTTGGTTCCTAAGACTAACCCCTGGTTTCCTTTTGAAGGTTCAAGTGAAGGGGACCAGCCAAATATGGTACATGGATAGTGGCTGCTTAAAGCATATGACAGGAAGCAAGGACCAATTCCTTTCACTTGAGGGTCTCAAAGGAGGTAATGTCTCCTTTGGAAATGGGAAGAAAGGTGATATCATTAGGGTTGGTAAGGTAGGTAAGATTGACTCTCACTCTATTGAGAATGTCTACTTGATAGACGGCTTAAAATACAGTTAGTGTATCACAACTGTATGATAGAGGTAGCATGGTAGCATTCACCTCTACTAAATGTTTTGTGATTAATCTTACCACTGACAAGATTGTTTTGCAGGGAAAAAGAGTGAACAATATATACATTGTAGATCTGTCCACACTCTCAGAAAATGAACTAACTTGCTTAAGTGTGCTGGACAATGATCCCCTCCTTTGGCATAAGGGACTTGAACATGCAAGTCTGAGTCAACTCAAAATATTAGTCTCCAAGGACTTGGTGATATGACTGCCTAACATTAAGTTCAAGGAAGACAAAGTTTGTGAGCCTTGTGCAAGGGGGAAGCGGGTAAAATCCTCTTTTAAATACAAGAAAGTGGTAAGTACCACCAGAACGATGGAACTGGTCCATATGGATCTTTGTGGTCCAATGAGAACATTAAGTAGAGGTGGTAAAAGATATGTGATGGTTCTTGTTGATGATTACTCTAGGTTTACTCGGACATTGTTTTTAACATCTAAAGATGAAGCGTTTGACATGTTCACTTCTTTTGTTAGAAAAACTCATAAACAACTCTACACACACACACAAAAGAAAAGGAACAATCAAATTGCAACATGTTATATGCCTTAAAACACATTGATGAACTATAAAGGGGAAAAATGTACCTACAGCTGAATTTAAAGGAGATTTGAGAATTCTTTGTTCTCGATCACGATCAGTTACACTTCTGCTCCTAGGAAATTTCATCATACTAGGTGTAGAACAACTTTTCCTTACCATAGCAGGACTATTAGCCTCTATCAATTTAGACAACAACGCGCCACCAACTGATGACCTTACCATACTACTACTCGCGCCTCCTCCTCCTCCGTCTTTAGTTAATTTCCCTCGAATAACATGTGACATTGGAATAACTCGCGATATTTTGACAGCACTAGACCTTTCCTTAATCGGTGTACATTGATCGAAATCAATAAGGACTGGATTCATAACTTGGGGAGATGAAGTGACAACTACTTCTATCCCATTTTGGCATACTCCCCAAGAACCCCTCCTTGGAGGTGCTGACATACTTTGATTGAATTTTTGTTCAACTTTTTCGCCTTTTTCTCTCAATCCCATTAATGGTTCTGAAGTTCCCACAAGAGGATATCTTCCGAGGAAAGTCTTCTCGCCTTTAACGACAGGAACAGGCGAACCGGGCTCTAATCTATCGACATAAATGAACAGTCAACTTGCATCAATTAGGTTTGATCATGGCACTGAATTTGAAAATGCTAAATTTGCTGAATTTTGTGATGAGCATGGAATAGATCATAATTTTTCTGCTCCTAGGACTCCCCAAAAAAATGGAGTAGTTGAAAGAAAGAACATGACACTTGAAGAAATGGCTAGGACTATGCTTCTTTCTAGTAAACTACCCCATAGATTCTGGGAAGAAGTTGTAAATACTGCATGCTACATCGTAAATAGGTGCATGACTAGACCTCTTGTAGAGAAGACTCCCTATGAGTTACTTAAAGGGAGAAAACCAAATATATCCCATATTAGGACATTTGGATGCAAGTGCTTTGTGCACAACAATGGTACAGACTCCCTAGGCAAGTTTGATCCCATAAGTGATGAGGGAGTATTCTTGGGATATTCTTCACGTAGTAAAGCTTATAAGGTCTATAACAAAATAATTATGTGTGTTGAAAAAAGTGTTCATGTGGTTTTTGATGAAGCTAACATCCTTTCTGAGAGACAGGAACATAATGATGAAATAATTGGGCTTGTAAGAAACTTAAATAAAACCACAACCGAGACTGAAGCTGCATTGGAAGAAGGAACATGGTCATCCACCCCAAGCAACATGACATGTGAATAGAACAAAGAGGAAATGATCCTCAAACCTTAATGGAACATGTCCATGAACCTGTTCCACATCAACAAAACAATAAAGGAACATCAAGGGAAACCAGTTGGTTGTGAGACGTTACAAATATCAAAGTTCTCATCCCATTGAGAACATCATTACTGATCCAACCTCTAGAATCAAAACCAGATCTTTATTAAAGAATCTTCGTGTTTTTTATGCTTTCTTATCTCTTGTTGAACCTAAAAATGTTGTTGAGGCTTTGTAGGATGCAGGCTGGGCAAATGCAATGCAAGATGAACTCAACCAAATTGAAAGGAGTCAAGTTTGGCATCTTATACCAAGACCCTTGGACAAATCAGTAATTGGCACTAAGTGGGTGTTCAGAAACAAACTTGATGAATATGGAACAGTTACAAGGAATAAGGCAAGATTGGTGGTTCAAGAATATAGTCAAGAGGAGGGCATAGACTATGATGAAACTTTTGCTCCAGTTGCTAGGCTGGAAGCAATAAGACTCCTCATAGCCTTTGCTGCTTACATGGAATTCACCCTTCACCAGATGGATGTCAATAGTGCCTTCCTCAATGGCTATCTAAAGAAAGAAGTGTTTGTCAAGCAACCTCCGGGGTTTGAAAACAAGGAAAATCCTGATCATGTATATAAACTTGACAAAGCACTTTATGGTCTCAAGCAGGCCCCAAGAGCACGGTATGAAAGATTATCAAAATTCTTTCTTGAACGTGACTACAAGAGAGGTAAAATTGACAATACTTTATTCTTGAAAGAAAAAGGTAAAGATCTCTTGGTAGTTCAGATATATGTTGATGATATAATCATGGGAGCAACTACTGATAAGCTAAGTAAAGAATTCCTAAACGAATGGGGAGTGAATTTTAAATAAGCATAATTGGTGAGCTTAATTTCTTTTTACGCTTACAAATTAAACAAAATTCAAATGGAACTATGATCCATCAGCAGAAGTATGTAAAAGAGTTGCTTAAAAGGTTTAAAATGGAATATTCCATAGAAATTGACATTCTTATTGCAACAACTACAAAGTTGGATATAGATGAACCTGGTTCATCTGTTGATTAGAAGTTGTATAGGGGAATGATTGGCTCATTGTTGTATCTCACTACTAGTAGACCTGACATTGTTTTCAGTGTAGGCCTTTGTGCAAGATTTCAAGAAAATCCAAAGGAGTCTCACTTGACTGCTGCTAAGAGAATTTTGAGATATCTAAAAGGCACCACTGATCTTTGTCTTTGGTATCCAAAAGGCAGTAATTTCAATCTTGTGGGATATGTTGATGCTGATTATACAGGGTTTTTTGTGGATAGAAAGAGCACCTCAGGTATGGCACACTTTCTTGGCTCATGTCTTGTGTCTTGGGCCACCAAAAAGAAAAATTCAGTGGCCTTATCTACTGTTGAAGTTTAGTATGTTCGTGTTGCCTCATGTTTTCTCAATTGTTGTGGATCAAACAGCAATTGATGGACTTTGAAATCGATGTTGGTTGTATCCCCATTTTTTGTGATAACACTAGTGCAATTAGTATGACCAAGAACCTTGTTCATCATAAGAGAACTAAGCACATAGATGTTAGGCATCACATTTTGAGGGATAACTGTGAAAAGGGATAGATCACTGTGGAATTTTGTGTTACTGACAAGCAAATAACTGACATCTTCATAAAAGCTCTAAGTAGAGATCACTTTGAAAGGAACATGTTAGAATTAGGGATGATTAAGATCACCTAAAAGGACCAGTTCAGAATTCACAACGAAAAAAATTGAAAAATAAATAAATAAAATTTTGGTTAGAAAATCTGGAAATTGTGTATATATAACTAGATTAATTTTTCCTCACTCTCATACTATAAATAGTATACTCTTGTGCCATGTGTTAAAATAACTAATTAATCTCTAATGATATTTTCTCTATTTTTGCAAATTTAGACATGCACAAGAGGATTCTCAGTGAAGAACCTGATTCATCAATGCTGGTTCATCTAGATAACACGGTATGTTTTCTATACTCTGCACAATTTGAAATAATAATATTTGAATCATGAGCAGAGTCCTACCTAAGTCCAAATTTCTCTTAAACTTATCCAATTAAATTGAAGCAGTTCCGTTCAAAAAAATCCTAACCAAATTAAATCACCAAGATTCTATGGAAGACTCCACCGTCTATTCAAAACTGAAATTTCAGTTTGATTAGACTTCTAAAAGACTGATGAGCTTGTCATTACCCATTAATTACCCCATCACTGTAAATTGATCATCATCATCTCTGCCTTCTCTTCATAGTTCTCAAACCATCGAAAATACTTTCCATCTTCTCCCATCTTCCAAATTTCAATCTACCTCTCTTCTTTCTTTCAGAACCAAGCACAAAATGACTAACCCTTCTAATAACCCTGGTACACCCCCACCATGCTCTTCATCTTCAACTACTCCTCAGCCTAAGAAAAGACGAGTAAAGATGCTTGCTCGCAAGACTGTGGCTGGAAGTGCATTATCAAAGAAATTAAATTAATAATTAAAAGCTATCCAAGCCCAAGAACCCCAGAACTCTAATGACTCCTTCAAGTCTGCGATTGAGGGGGAAGAAACTGGGTCTTCTGATACTGAGCAGGTAACCTCTGGCCCAAATACTACTACTGAGGTCATTTTTGAGTTGGATGAAAATCTGGAGAATAGGTTTATATTGGTCGGATCTGTGGTGGATGTAGAAATGTTTGAGTCCAAAAGGAGAGGTGGTAAAAATAAAAAGGAAAAAGGAAATGATGGACAAAATAAAGAAGAAGGTGTGTTGATCCATGTCACTACATAGTTTTGAATATTGACAAAGGCTAACTAGTTGAACCAGGTCCATCAGAGCACACATCTTGGAACTGAATAGCTGACACATGAACCGTATATGCATAGGAGATATTTGTGATTGAGACTTATCAATAAACCAAGAGATTGTCTCCTAATGAGAAAAGGTTGCAAACTGATGAGAGAATAGAAGTTGAATTCAGCAAGGAAAGTAACAAAGGAAAGAAGTTGAATTTAATTCGAATTCTTTCTCCCATGAAGAGTTGAACTAGAATTGATCGAGAAACTCAACTACTGATTATATAAATACTCAAAGTATTTCTGCTGGAATATGAGACGCACAAGTACTGAAATGAATCAAGATCTGAAAGCAAAATTCCTAGAGTTGTTTTGCAAGCAGATTTATTGTGCGATACAAAGGCTACAGATCAGCTAGAAGAACCAGTTTCATCGTTGATGTATTGAGTCTAGTTGATTGTAGTAGGTGTTTCAATATTATATCTTATCAGCTCTCTTAGAAGCAAATTGTAATAGGTACACATTGTTCAAGTTAGAGTTAACTTGAAGCTTGTAGAAATTAGCTAGAGGCTAGTTGATATAAAGGGATTAGAGTTAGTCCTAGGATTACAAAAGAGTTTATTTTGTAAGTCCGTTTTGGCNTTTTACTGCTTTTATTATTTTGCACCAGTAGAAGTTGGAACACAAAGAAGAACTAGGTTCTTCTTGTGAGACAACACTCGAAAAATTGGGTACCACACATTTAACCTATATTCTTGTGTGGTATTGACGTCTAAAACAACAATTGGTATCAGAGAAGGTTATACTTGAAAAGGCTAACACCTTGGAAAAGATCAAAATGAGTGCACCACCTGGGAACTGGGAAGGTCAATCAACTGCAAGACCACCCCTCTTCAATGGCCAGTACTACTCTTGGTGGAAGAACAGGATGAAGGACCACTTGATAGGAGAAGACTATGAACTCTGGGACATAGTCACTGATGGACCTCTAGCTACAATGAAGAAGACTGTTGAAGGTTTGGATGTACCAAAGACTAGGGCTGATTGCACTGCTGAAGACCTGAAGAAATGGGAGAAGAATGCTAAGGCCAAGAAGTGGCTAGTTTGTGGATTAGGTCCAGATGAATACAGCAGAATCCAAAGTTGCACCACAGCCAAAGAAATCTGGGATACTCTACAAGTAGCCCATGAAGGAACACCTCAGGTAAAGAGGTCAAGAGGTACTCTACTATACTCTCAGTATGAAAACTTCACTATGAAAGAAGGAGAGACTATCCAAGAGATGTATACAAGGTTCACAACCTTGACTAATGAACTAAAGTCTCTTGGAAGAGTCATTCTTGAAGAGGACAGGGTTGAGAAAATCCTAACAAGGGTCTTGCCAATTTCCTGGGAAAGCAAAATCACTGTTATCCAGGAATCCAAAAATTTGGCAACCCTGAGATTGGATGAATTGATTGGAAACCTCACTGCCTATGAACTCAGAAGGCAGACAATGAAGATGGATGGACCAAAGAAGGAGAGGAGTCTAGCACTGAGAATCACTGAGGGAGCAGATCTGGAGGAAGATGAGTTGGCCATGTTTACCAAAGAATTCAGAAACTTTCTCATGAGGAAGAAGGGAATCTCTAAAAGAGGAAACTACAACAAAGCAAAAGATCCAGAAAGGCCAACCAACGAGAGATGCTACAAATGTGGTAAGACTGACCATCTCATCAAAAACTGTCCCCAGTGAGAATTAGAATGGAAAAATGAGAGATATGAAAGAAGGAACAGGAAGAAGGAACTGGTCCAACCCAAGAAGACCACAACACAGGCTATGGTCGCTGCTTGGGGGGAAAGTTTAGATGAGGAATCAGAATATGGGGAGACTGAAGATCATGCACTCATGGCAATTGGAGAATATGATGAAGAACCACAGGTAAGCATTTCCCATCTTAAAAACAAAATAAAGTTCCTATTTAAGGAAAAACTCTCCGAGTTGCTACTTGATTTCATAGATGATTCTGAGGAAACATCCAAAGAGAATGATCAACTCTCTAAAGAATGTGCAATGCTAAAAGCAAAGTGCATGAACCTGGAAATCAGAGCTAGTGAATCTGAAAAGAAAAACACTGTCCTGTTGAACCAGGTCCATCCACTTGAGACTGAGATTCTAGAATTAAAATCTGAAAACTTAAAACTGAGATTAGGATCCAGTAAAAAGGTTGTTGATCACTCTCATGTCATGTTAGAATAAAATTTGGGGAAACTAAAAGATAAAATGTACGCCAAGGATGAACAGATAAGATCACTCAAAGAAGAGCTTGGAAAAGTCAAACATGAATTAGATAAAACCTGTAAATGGAATAAATCCTCTGATGCCTTGACATGGCTTCAAGAGAATCATAGTAGCAACCGGAGAGGGCTTGGTTTTGGGAGTCAATTGCCCAAGTGGGATCCCAAAAGCAAGTATCTCTCTCTTCCTGAAAATAAATTTTGCACCCACTGTGGTAAGACTGGCCACTACAAATATGAGTGTACTGCAAAAGAGCAAGCCAGTCGAAAAAA
>ML244393.1:0-40330 GCA_005239495.1 Nicotiana undulata
ATCAACTTATAACCTAGTGATGAATGAATGTTATATACATACACACACTAACATATAGTATAACAAGTTATATATATGTTATAGTATTACAGTGAAGTGTCTGTGTCTCTCTCTCTCTCTCTCTCTCTCTCTATATATATATATATATATATATATACATGAAGCGCTAGTAACACACGATCGGGTTATTTTAGGGATTGATACATATATACTTAAATATAACTAAAAAAATTACTTTGCATAGATGCTATTATCATCTATTAAAAGTAATTACATAGTTAATAATTATTCATAATAATTGTAGTTAATAATTTTTTTATAGCTTATAATATTTAAAAACCAAAAAAGAAAAAAAAATTAATTCTTTTTAATAGCGACCAAAGTTGGTCGCTATTTTCAATTTAATTTTTTTTAAATAGCGACCAACGTTGGTCGCTAAATTTGGTCAAACAGTCAAAACTTATATACAGACCAAAAATAGTGACCAAAGTTGGTCGCTTTTCCTAATTTCAGAGACAAAAACGGGTTTCCCCCATTTCTCTTATTTCCTTCCCAAAATTTTCCCAACTCTCTATTTCCCTCCCCTTCTCTATTTCACTAACCCAAATCCCATCCCCCACCCCACGCCACCACTGCCCCCTTGCTCGCCGTCGCCTCGCCGCCCACTGCTCGCCGGCCACCACCACTACCGCCCCCCTCTCTCTCTCCTTCTCCACCTAAAAAAAAATCAAGGTTAGAATTACAACCTTGAATCTTTGTTATTTCTAGTGTGTGTGTGTGTGTTACAATAATTGATGTATTGTAGTTTATTGTTTCAATTAGTGTTTCAATTCTTTGAACATTGTATTTTATTGACGATTAGGGTTTAGGTCTTGTTTTAATTAGTTTTGTTAATTAATTTAATAACTAATTGGTTTAATTAGTGTTGAATTTAGTTTAGTTAGATTTGAATTATACTTTGTATTGTCTTGATAGTTTAGTTAGAATTTAGGGTTTAGGATATGAATTGGAATTTTAGTTTATGAATTGGAATTTTTGGATATGAATTGAGCCTTTAGGATATGAATTGAGCATTTTAGTTTATGTATTGAAATTTTAGTTTATGTATTGGAATTTTAGTTTAAGAATTGGAATTTTAGGATATGAATTGAACTTTTGTGGATATGAATTGAACTCTTAGGATATGAATTGAGCCTTTAGGATATGAATTGGACTTTTAGTTTATGTATTGGAATTTTAGTTTAAGAATTGGAATTTTAGTTTATGAATTGGACTTTTAGGATATGAATTGAACTTTTGTGGATATGAATTGAACTCTTAGGATATGAATTGAGCCTTTAAGATATGAATTGAACCTTTAGGATATGAATTGAGCCTTTTAGTTTATGTATTGGAATTTTAGTTTAAGAATTGGAATTTTAGTTTATGAATTGGACTTTTAGGATATGAATTGAACTTTTGTTTATATGAATTGAACTCTTAGGATATGAATTGAGCCTTTAAGATATGAATTGAACCTTTAGGATATGAATTGAGCCTTTTAGTTTATGTATTGGAATTTTAGTTTAACATCGTATTTGGATGTACAATAGGAATTATCCTAATCGGCGAGGATTGCGGGAGAATTTTGTAGAAGGGGTTGATGACTTTATTAGACATGCAATGGAACTTTCACCAAGAATAACTTTGACACAGTACCTGGCAGGGTGTGTCTTCAATTGTTGTTCTCATTAATGACAATGATGATGAGAAGACAATGGCATGTGTTTCAAACAATGATGGTGTAGGTAGGAATTTAACATTTCCTAAGTAGATAAAAGAAGAGGTTATATAGAAATTCTCTACTTCATTTTCCAAATTTAAACTTCTCTTCCTTGGAGAAATCCCCTGCCTATAAAGTGCATATATCGCGTTCATGCAGAGTTCAACATCCTATAAGGTACCAAGAAAAACGTTGGTACCTTACAGGATGTTGAAATCTGGATGAACGTGATATGTGCACTTTATAGGCAACAAATTTCTCCAAACTTCTCTTCCTTGGAGAAATCCCCTGCCTATAAAGTGCATATATCGCGTTCATGCAGAGTTCAACATCCTATAAGGTACCAAGAAAAACGTTGGTACCTTACAGGATGTTGAAATCTGGATGAACGTGATATGTGCACTTTATAGGCAACAAATTTCTCCAAACTTCTCTTCCTTGGAGAAATCCCTGCCTATAAAGTTCATATATCGCGTTCATGCAGAGTTCAACATCCTATAAGGTACCAAGAAAAACGTTGGTGCCTTACAGGATGTTGAAATCTAGATGAACGTGATATGTGCACTTTATAGGCAGGGGATTTCTCCAAGGAAGAGAAGTTTAAATTTGGAAAATGGAGTAGAGAATTTCTATATAACCTCTTCTTTTATCTACTTAGGAAATGTTAAATTCCTACNTTCTCTGCCTATAAAGTGCACATATCGCGTTCATGCAGAGTTCAACATCCTATAAGGTACCAACGTTTTTCTTGGCACCTTATAGGATGTTGAACTTTGCATGAACGTGATATATGCACTTTATAGGCAGGGGATTTCTCCAAGGAAGAGAAGTTTAAATTTGGAAAATGGAGTAGATAATTCCTCTTGTTTTATCTGCTTAGGAAGTGTTAAATTCCTACCTTATCATCACTGTTTGAAACACATGCCATTGCCTTCTCATCATCATTGTCGCTAATGAGAACAACAATTGATCAAAGACACACCCTGCCAGGTACTGTATCCAAGTTATTCTTTGTATCCAAGTTCATCCTGAGTAATATTACTACGAGGATAATCACCAAAGCCACCAGACAGCTTTATGATGCCAATGAAGCAAGATGAGCTATTCAATGAGACTCATATTATAAAGAAGAAGAAAGAGACCGATCCAGAAAGGTGGGTCGAGGGCCGAGCCTCGACTGTACATGTAAGTTTTTTTACTTTTCATTAAGTATTTTGATTTACTTTTATATAAAATTTGAAATACTAATTCAATGTAATTTTTCTTATAGGGTCGCTTCAAAGCTGGCGTGGAGGAATTCATACGCAGTCAGCCACCTAATGAGTCGGGCGAGGCAATCCAACTTTCGGACGAGGATGCTGCAAGAACACTTAGTTTTATATACTTAGTTTTCCTTGAGTACTTTTATATACTTTGAACTAGACAATAGAACCGGTTTTCGAATGGGCTTGTAATAAGCGTTAACTTAGTTTTGTTAGTTTAATGTGTTTTCTATTGAACTTTACTTTGTTGTTGTGTTGTTGTTGTTGGTTTTGTTGTTATTGTTGTTGTTGTTGCTTGTAATAGGGAATTTGGTATGCTGGCAGGTGGTGTAGCTGCTAAAACAGGCAGTTTCTGCCAAAATTATACCCAGAAAAGCGACCAACTTTGGTCGCTTTTTTATTTAAAAAATAATTTTCTGGGCAATAGCGACCAAGATTGGTCGCTAATTAACCCAGATTTTCAGAATAGCGACCAATGTTGGTCGCTTATTTATAAAAAAATATTAAAATCTTGACATAAGCGACCAATTTTAAAAAAATTACCTATAAAAAATTTAAAAATATTAAAAAGAAGCGACCAACTTTGGTCACTAGTTTCCAGATTTTAAAATATAATATTTGGTTTACAGACCAAAGTTGGTCGCTATATTTTGAATAATAATAAATAAATAAATAACGTAATTTATATATACAGACCAACTTTGGTCGCTAAATTTATATTATTAAAATAATAAAGCGACCAAAGTTGGTCTCTATATTTGATATCCGGAATGTTTGGTCCTTTTACGTTACAGACCAAAGTTGGTCGCTAATTAGCGACCAACTTTGGTCTCTAATGTAAAGGGACCATCAAAATAGCGACCAACCCTGTTTGGACGCATTTTGGTCGTTTTTTCACTGTTTAGCGACTAACTTTGGTCGCTTGTTGTGGTCTCTTTTTGCCGGATTTTTAGTAGTGATTATTTTTTCTCTTATTGGTTCTGGCTGTATACTTTGACAATATAATTCCAAATACCGCTGGTGTGAGAAAATCAAAATTCTACTTCCTATTTCCTGGATACTGGACTGGTAAAGGTGGAAGTAAAGTGCGAGGTAAGCATTCACAAATTTACTAAACTGTCTACTTCTTTCATAATAAAACTAGTCCGTTAATTCCTTTTCTATGTTAGAGGGCGGTTGCTGCAGCTTCTGTTCAGGTTCATTGCCAAGGCCGCAAATTACTACACCAGATGACGAAGACGTTCTTACAGAAGAAAACACAGTTAAAAAGCAAGCTACGGAAGGTGGATATTCCAACATTGCAGTTCAAATACGCGGCCTTATCAAGACATATCCTGGAAAGTCAAAAGGTTGCTGTTGTTGTTTCACAACTGGTCCTCCTTTCCACAGTGTCAAGGTAATCTATTCATGCTGCGAAACTAATACTACTTAGGATCGGAGTCCCTCTATTTCTAACGACCATTCATGACTATAGGGCTTATGGTTGAACATCGAAAAGGATCAGCTGCTTTGTCTTCTTGGGCCCAATGGAGCTGGGAAAACTACTACTATAAGTTGTTTGACTGGGATTAACCCTGTTACTGTTGGAGATGGTAATAATATAATGGCTTTGTTTCTCATCTCACCTTGTATCATCATTCAAAGTTGCTTAACATGGAGTGGTTTATTCAACAGCATTAGTATATGATAAGTCCATACGAAGCTCTATGGGCATGACAAACATTTGAAGGATGATGGGGGTTCGTCCCCAGGTAAGAGTCTCTAATAGAACAAGCTGCTAATCCACAGTTTTAGATTGGAGAAACTGACTCTTTGATTTCAATTTGTAGTTTGATATTCTTTGGGATACATTATCTGGTCATGAACACCTTCAGCTTTTTGCCAACATTAAAGGTCTACCCCCTGCTTCAATAGACACGGTATTGCCTAAACTATATCATATCAATCCCTTTATACAAAATTCTATTGATAAAACTTATAAACCAACTCTTCCTTTCAAAAACAGGTTGTAGAGAAACTATTAGCCAAGTCAAAAATCACAAAGGCAGCAGCCAAAGTGAGATCCTGTAGTTACAGTGGAGGAATGAAACGACGACTTAGTGTTGCTATAGCCCTTATTGGAGATCCAAAGTTGGTTATTTTGGATGAACCGGTAGGTAGTGGTAATTAATTAGAATTCTTACTAATTTTATGCTAAATATTATTTTTGTTCTAACATTTTCTTTTCGTAGACTACTGGTATGGATCCGATAACGCGAAGGCATGTTTGGGACATAATTGAGGATGCTAAAAAAGGGCGTGCCATTATCTTGACAACCCATTCGATGGAAGAAGCTGATGTCTTAAGTGACCGCATCGCTATCATGGCAAAGGGAAGGCTTCGTTGCATTGGAACTTCAATAAGGTTGAAATCTAGATTTGGAACTGGTTTCATTGCTATGTAAGCTTTTCTGCGGAGACTGTTGGGATCAAAATAACATGGTGCATGCGGAAACTAACAATACAAAACTTGATGAACGATAAATCATGACGACAAAAGAAAAATATACTAAACTAAGCATAATAGTTGATAATTGTTTGATCAATTGATCTACATATGATAAAACTAATATAAAAGAAGAAAAACTATCGAGAGAAAAATCTCCCCCTAAACAAAACTCTTTAATGACTACATTGTGGATGTTTTTTTGTTGTTCGTTTTGTGAGAAGTAGAGATCCTTAATTTATAGATGTGCAAAACTTGTCTTCCAAGAAAAGGATAAGACATATTAAGGAGATTTAATCCTTTTAGGAGTCTTTTTCCATTCCTTCAAAAAAAAAATAGAAATTCAGGGCAAAATCCTAACAAAGACGACATCTCAACCTGAAGCCGTGAAACACTTCTTTAGAAGTGTATGTCAAATAGATACTCTTTTTTCTTTTTTCTCTTTCAAGGACTGGTAATAATGACATATATCTAAACTCTATTGACAGCGTTTGGAAGTGGTGCCTACAGAAGAAAACAAGTCCTTCCTAACTTACGTTATTCCTCATGATAAGGAGAGGGTGTTGACGGTAATACCTAGAATATCTTAACAATTTAACTTATATATAAACTCATATCCGTTTGATGATTCGCCTTTACACCTATATCAGGGTTTTTTTACTGAGCTTCAAGGTAGAGAGACAGAATTCGGTATAAAAGATATCCAGCTCGGTCTTACAACTCTAGAAGAAGTTTTCATGAACATATCTAAACAGGCAGAAATTGAAACTGCAGCAGCTGAAGGAAAATATACAACTCTTACATTGAATACAGGGGAATCAGTTGGAGTAAGTCAATTATCAGAATCTTCGTTTACATAATATTAGTACTAGATACAAATTTTAAATCTAAATTCATGGTGGAATAAGTAACATTTCTTCTTACTGTTCAGGTACCTGTGGGATCAAGATTTGTAGGAATTCCAGGAACAAAATCTCCAGAGAATCCTGGAGGTATTATGGTGGAAGTATATTGGGAGCCAGATGATTCTGGTAGACTGTGCATTACTGGTCACTCGCAACACATGCCAATACCACCTCATATTCAACTACCAGATCCTCCAAATGCCAAATCAGCTAAAACCCTAGGAGTTGTAATTGACCCTGCACAACTCAAAATGTTATAGTCATAACAAAATATTAGGAAATATAGGGACCTAGGTACGTAAACTCAGATAAAGTATGAGATCACAAGTGTCCACTGTGCATAGTCTTTGAGTTTACCATAAGCAGCTAGCGCTTCAAAAGGTGAAAGTTTTGCACTAGGAGCCTTTAGTTTTGTTGATTTGGTTCAAAAGTTTTGCATATCATTTACGTGTATAGGACCATAGGTAACATGTCGTAAATTTTGCAGTTTTCTTGTATCACAAGTATTTCCTTTATAATGACATTTTTGGCTAATGTATTAAACATATTTACTACAGTATCATAGTGATACAAACCTCGCAAGTTTCACTTGCATATATAGATTTTCTCTGTCAAGAATATAGCACTTTATAAATTCATTACTAGTTTAAAGTGCTTTCTGTGGCTCAGTTGATGGTGAGAACTCAGGTGTATGAACATCTCTCGGTAAAGTCTAATTGATGCTTTATTTTGTAAACTCATCTATGTGAGCTTCGTAACCAGTTCTAAGTCCATTGAATGGAATAATGGTAGGTTAACAGTAGATGTAAACATATTTAGATTACAACGAGTCCTTATTATACTAGAATATATAGAGAATCCATATCACTAACTTCATTTATTCTGGGGTTGAGGCATAGTTAGTTGATTGCTTGTTATCCTTTGCCAGACTGTTCTCAATAGCACATTATATTTCTATAGGCCTATTGCCCTTTAGTTCTGTCTTCTTCTTCTTCTTTTTTTTTTTAAAATCAACTCAGTTAGACATGCTATATCAACTAAAATGATACATTTACTAAAATTACAAATCTCAATAGTCAATTCCGTCAAACAATATCATGCAAACCAAGTTAGTAACAATAAGATTGCAACATTTATTTATTCATGAGCCACTCATGCTTGAGGTTGAAGATACGGGCGATAAGGGCAATAGAAGAACCTTTATGTGCTAAGTAACAAAGCCATGATCCTTTACTACAAATCAAGAATTATTCTTGTCTAGAAAAAGAAAAACTTTAATTCACATCTTAGAAGCTAAAGAATGATGGATTCAAGCAGATGAAACTTACTGTATAACATTATACTTTAAGATTATTAGTACAACTGGAAATCACTATGCCTCAGTTGCCACCTTGATGAAGACATCCTCCAGTGTTGTGTCAGCCAAACCCCAAGACTGGACTGGAAATCTCTGCTTTGCTTGTCTAACTGTTAGGAACACATCTGAAATTTTCACCTCATCCTTTGGCAGCTCAAATTTCTGAGTTCCATACAAATGATATGTCTTCTTCGCATTTGGAGACAGATGTTTCACTAAATCTTCCACTTCACTTCCATTTTCGGGTGATGTAGTAATGGTGAACATGTAGGATCCCCCGTACCTAGCCTTTAACTGTCATTTCACAGGTCAACATATTTAAATACTATATGGTCAGAAGGATGTTCCAGCATACACACTATAGCTTTACCAGTAAATAAAACTCTCACATTCAGCGGGGTTATACAGAGGGAGTTTCTGCTTATTGGACGGTATAGAGGTAGCGATTTAGAGTACCATGATTTCCAATGAGGCATGAATTGTCAGAAATAGTCCCTTCGGGGAAATCCAATAAAAAAATATAAATAAATGGTCATAAAATAAAATCACGGTGGGCCAACTTCCCAAATACAGTATGCAGAACATTAAAAAATGACCTTAGCTTCCAACATGAGCAACCTATGGGGCAATAACACGTAAGTATTTATAGAAATACCGGGGGTCTGATAAGTTGTTTCTTGCGTTATCTATAGATAAAAACGTTGACTCAACTGATATGATAGATGGAATGGGAGTTTGTGTTCTATTTAGTTAGGACCTTGTCTCCCTTTCGTTATCTTTCGCTCTCCTTGTATAGGTTGGGAAAGGGCCGGGTGGATTACCTTTGGGAGCTAAGTCGAAGATCTCGGTGTGAGGCTTAGCAGATAAAGAAAACGGTGGATACTTTTCCGGTAGAGGTGACAACCCAAGATGGCTCTTAGCTACATCAGCGCTCAAATTCCTTTATCGTTATTGCCCAGGCTTCGATGATCAACCCCCAGCACATTTAGGTTTTGATCTTCGGCCATCTTGGTTCTCAGGACCCAACACTATATTATTCAACTATATTTCCTTTAAAATGAAAAGATGCAAAAGGTGTTGATACTTCCTATCCACATAGAAATCTTACCCTCTTCCCCACGTTACCGGTGGATGCTACAACCGTTATCAATTTGGCAGCAGGATGGGAATAAAGGTCGAGGAGGTAGGGAAGAAAAGGTTATTCGCTATGGGCTTACCCTTATATGAAGCCTTGGTACGGCCTATACACGATGGATGAAGGTTTTGGCAAGGTTAAGAATGGATGGTACCTATAAGCAGACCCAACGGTAGCAGTACTTGAGAAGAATACGATATACATTAAAGCTAACATGTTTATGCAGACATATTATGGACTTTGAATTTCATACTCATTGAAAGTATGCTCATCTCATATTCTGCAATTTAAAATTCACTTACAGATTCCAGAACCCATGTTTTACACAAGTTCATTGATCCTTAACTTGTTTCAGAGCCTTCCTTTTTTGTTAACAAAGAATTATGGAATCGCATAGATTTTTCCAGTACTTCTGCTATAATATATTCATATGGATCAATGAAGTGAGCATCACATGATGCAAATTATTTTGATCACACTAGATAAGAATTGAGCAATCATACAATGGAATGGTTCAGCAATAAAAACAATTTAAGTATCCAAGCTCCAATAGCCACTCTCCCCACCCTATGCGCGCCCACTCCTTCAATAGATGTTATCCTAGCTAATTCAGTAGGAAACTAATCTAGAATAATACCTTTCTCCCGCAATTCCGAGAACAGATACAAGGCTCAAATGTGATAGTCAAGTTCCAAAAAATTGAATTGTAAAGTAGCTGGTAAGATCATAGCAGTCACCTCATCTGTAGTTCCCAAGCACTGGAAGTTTCCATCCACAAAGATACCTATCCTATCACAAAGATATTCTGCCTCATCCATCAAGTGTGCTGAGAGGAAGAGAAAGAACAAAATGTTATCCCTAAATGACAGCAGAAAAGAACATAGAGCCTAAGTTTGCTCCATTTCCTAAAGATGCATAACAATGTTACGGCATGTAAATATCGCATGGTAATTGCAGGCAAAACTTCAAGACAACTAAATAGTAACAACCCAAAACAAAACTTGTATAAGTAAGAGTGGAGTAGAGTACTGGTGAGAATGATTGCTCTATCTTGCTTTGCATGCTTCACGACATCCCACAACATTTTACGTGAAGCAGGATCAAGTCCGGTGCTGGGCTCATCCATATAGACAATCTTAAAAAATTAGACTTCTGTTAGTAATAGACAATTGGACCCCAGAACTTCAGGACAATTTCAAGGCATAATATAAGAGGACAGATCTGTACATACTTTAGGGTCCCCAATCAATGAAATAGCTACACTGAGTCTTCTCCTCATACCGCCACTATATTTTTTTGCTAATCTGTCAGCAACTCCTCCTTGGGAAAGATTAAAACTTTTAAGAGATTCATCCACTGCCTGTTGCAATAGGATAGTTTCAAAGAGAGGAAACCAAAATGCATTAAACAGTTCATCATCGTGATATAGGGCTTTCTCGGAATATCACTAAACAAATTAATAAGAAAACTATCCAAACTGTTCCTCAATTTTGGCTTTAGTTAAGCAGGTGTTGAAATGACGTTGATGGTTAAGTCACATACTTGGCTTAAAGAAGCACCCTTGAGATTTTTCAGTCTTCCATAAAAGAGTAAGTGTTCCCTTCCTGTTAGGGTATCCCAGAGCAAGCTAATAAGCATTGGAGAAACAGAGAAATGGAATGAGTCAACATTTCAAAATTCAAAACAAGAGCAAAAATGACGCCGAAAGTGTTCTTGGCCATGATGAAAACAAATAAACTTACTCATGTTGTGGACACACACCCATGCTACCATATATCTCGTTCATTTGAGTCCGCAAATCTAAACCCTCAACATACGCACTACCAGAGCTTGGCTCCAAAAGCCCAGTCATCTATCATTTAGTACCATAGCTTGCTTGATAAGTTCCAACAAATTGAGAATGATAGGAAAAGGGTGCAATTTACATAATTCACACCAGATCTTTATTTACCCCATGATAACATGGCGTATGGTTTTTTTTTCTTTTCTATATAACATGGTGTATGTGGGTAGCTAAAATTCGTTCCCAGTTACTTTAGATAATTTTACTAACCATGCCAATAAAAGTAGTTTTGCCTGCACCATTTGGACCAAGCATGCCAAAGCATTCCCCACGCGGTAATGCGAGAGTTAATCCTTTAACTGCAATTTTATCAGGGTTCCCATCCTTTCCTGGATACATCTTTTTGAGGTTGTAGCAAATGGCAGAATAATTTGACTGTGGCTTTTCTAGCAACTGTTCAACCTTCTCTCTCTGCAAAAGAGAGCCAGAAAACGAGAATGAGATGACTCCAGTATAGGCATAGTGCAGGTCAATTCAAGTGATAGCGACTAAAACACAGAAAGCCTCCAAAAAGTCATATTGAACATTAGCCATAACTCAACCTCAAAAGCTAACTCATAATATGAGGATTTCCCAAGATAGTATAAGGAGACAACAACCTATACGGTGAACCAATGTGGGACAATTTAACACCCATGCGCGGTCAGGCCTAGACATTTCAAACGTGGACAACATAATATATGGGACCCAATATTGGGTAAACTAAGAATAGAAAAGGGTTTGACTCTGATACAATGTAAGAAAATAGACTTTCCGTCTAACTCAACCCTGAAAGCTAGCCCATGAGGTGAAGATTGCCAAAATCAGAAGGAGAAAATAGCTCATTCCCTATTCCCGGCTTCCCACCTCCCCCTCGCCCTCCCCCTCCCCCTCCCTCCCTCCCTCCTTTGCATGCCTAAGACTAGACATCTGGCTTACACCTCGATGCACCGGCTTACACCTCGATGCACCCTGGGTGTAACTCAACCCCAAAAGTTAGCTCATGAGTCGAGAATCGCCCAACACCATAGAAATACAATATCCCGTTACTTCAACTAACATGGGACACTTAACACCCTGCATGCCAAGACTGGACATTTGGAGCATGAACAATAAAACTTGGAGACCCAACATTTGCTAACCAAGAATTAGGATGAGTTTGCCTCTAATCCCATGTTAAGAAAATCAACATTGTCCAAAAATATACAAGGAGACAACAACTCATTCTATCAACCAATGTGGGACTCTACCACCCTCCCCAAGGTTAGACATTTGGAGCGTGAACAACATAATATGGAGGCTCAACATTTGGTAAACCAAGAGTAGGGAAGGTTTGACTATGATATCATGTGATAAAAGTAGACATAAGACCTAGCTAAACCCAAAAGCCAGCTCATGAGCTCAGTATTGCCCACAACCATATAACAAGACAATAACCCATTCCCTCAACCTATGTGGGACTCATAACAACCTCCGCATGCTCATGACTGGATATCTGGAGCGTTGACAATATATCTTTGGGGCCCAACCAGTTCGAAGCATTGTGCTTGCATTTATGGTCCATGAGTTCATGACCCACTTCAAAGACTTCTGTACATGAAAATCTTAAGTAAAGGAGGCAAGATGAATCACCTCTTCGGAAACGTCATTGTCTTCAATTTGAACACTAGATTCCGCGCTCTGAAAAGAAGGTTTCTCCAATGTTGGTGAATGCTTCTTTTGAAAATTTGGCAAGAAGAACAAAAGACTCCGACTGTTTCCACTTCCAGATGATATAACTTGGTCAAAGTAATAGGAAACAATCAGAAATACCACCCACTCCATTGACATGATAATCAGAACCTCTCTCATGCCATTATTGCTGTTACTAAGATACTCCCAGGACATCCCATAAGTCCCTACCCTGAATCCCCCTCGGGCATACTGGGACAGCTCATATAACCCTCGATAAAGAGAAAATCCAGGGTATAATTCCATAAAAATTATCCAACCACCTACTCCACCAACAAAAAAAGAAAAAAGAAAACACCCCATGTTATTGTAGATGAGAGATACAAGTAGAATCCAAATATAATGAATAAATGAAGAAGAAAAAAGCATTAGACCAGGAAACAAAATAACTGCTCGAAGTAATCCACCAGAATTTCTATTTTGTACTGAAACACAACAGGAGTAGATAAACAGCCATAATTGTCCAAACCACCAGATCAGGTGGAGGAATTATACCACATTGGTTGTCCAGAATACATAACGGTGACAGGCTATGATGGATCAGAACTACACCATTCTTTTCAGAAGTATAGTAAGAAGTGTCTTTGGAAGAGAACATGGAACATCAATTAATAGATATTGCCAAATTGATGGGCTTTTTTTCCCTTTGAAAATGATCTATTTAAGATAACATGAAAAATATGAAAGGACAGTCGCACTGTTTCATTTGTCATAGGTACAAAGAGCCAAGCGATCTCGCAGAGAAGCAGACTGATCGGATGCGTAATTAGGCCTTCAACATGCGGACATGCCTTGTTTCCTTAACCTTGAGCTGATCCAAGTATTTTTCCATTTTGATCCTCTAAAGCTACTTGGAAGAGAAGACAAAAATAACGAGTCAAAAGCTACATCCAGAGCTGCCACCTCCCAAACAACTAGTAAAATATGCTCAAGTGGACTTAAGGAATGATTAAGATACAGAAAACAAATTTATCTCTCTTATTTTAGATCAGAGGATTAAGATAAAGTTTCCGGCAGCTTTGCACCTAATCCAAGATGTATTAAGCAGTCTTTATCGTGTTATAATGTAAAAGACATCAGTTAAAAAGAGTACAAGATCAGTTCCTTGATAACAAAATGAGTCTTATGAAGTTGAGTGAGTTGGCAAAGCTATAAAGTGCCCACATTTATCAGAAGATAATTGTCTACCACAGTTAAAGGTAGAATAATAGATTTATGAAATTTGGAACAAAGTAATTGGGTTAACCTACTTACGAGGAAATGATGCATCATCAACTAGAGGCTGGAAAAGGAGAAAAGCCAAGATCCCCGTCCCAAAGACAATTGTATAGGCAACAACTGCAACATCCAATGTTAAGGTTATTATTCATGAAAATCGATTCTCTTTTGAGTTGATTACTCATGCATTGCAAAGAACTTCTACAAACTTCTGCACTGGAACCAACCTGAGGCAGTCTTCAGATTTGAGAATACTGCAGCTAAGAGAAAGGCCATAGAGATTTGCAGGTTTGTGAAGACAAAGTAAAAGACGCACTGGACACCATATGAATTCAGCTTGAAAATCGTTAACCCTGTAAAACAAGAAAATACATTGAACCAGCTCGTGTAAACGTGAAATAAGCAGCTGAACTGTGCACTTACCTGTCAATACACCAAATCCAAAATAACAGCACATGTAGATCAAAGATATGACAAGAAAATACGCGTAAGTAATCATCCAATAAGGAACATCTCCAAGGCCATGCATCTTCATCATGATCCGTAACTTCTGTTGCTTCTCGTAAACCAGAGATGATAATATAACCTACATTAAAAGAACTGTCCTCTTATATCAAGATGGAAGAAGTGAAGCAGTTCTGTAGTCAGATAAGTCTATAACTCTACATAGAAAATGTAAGAAAGTAACTAATATCCTTTTCTTAAATACCAAAAGAATCATATTCGTGCAATTTTTGGTCTCTGGAAATGCCTTTCAAGTAGGAAATTATGATCAGAAAGACATAGTAATCACATCAAAAAGAGAAACATTTACTTTCATGAACACGGAGCAGTTACGGTTTTAGTCGTGCATGTATTGGATGTCAAAACAGGGCCCATCCCGTGGTTGCATCATTTGGCTTTCCACTTTGGATATAATCAGGACATAAAACAGTTACCTAAAACATCTAATCGTTTATATTATGAAAATGGTCTAACCTAATATTCGATTACTAAGACTATCACACCTAATTATGAAAGAACACACAAAAGTATTGATCTCAGTAATTCTGATATATTCCTTTCTTCTCTTAGTTATTAACAAAATATTTATGAACTTTCTCAAGATAATGGGAAAAACTAACAAGAATGGAAAATCGGAGCAGTTACGGTTTTAATCACAAGATTTTTATGCAAAAACCCTTCTAAATTCTAACCAAACTTTGATATACCTTAGCTCCTAATTTCTGTAGGGAAAAACTGTTGGAGACGTAATTAAGTAAATAAAAGTGTGTTTTCTCTAATAGCTTAAGCTTTTAGATGAGATGGTCATGCACTTCAACAAAAACAAAAGGGAGAAGGGGCTTAAAAGTTAATAATCATGTAAGATCGATTGAAATTGGCTCTTGAAAGTTTTAACAAGGAATTATTAACTGAGAATCTTAAGCACTAAAATGTATATACATTTTTGTTTCGCCAAATGAATGCTTTTAAACTTGTTTGTTGTATTACATTGCATAAAAATGTGACAAGAAGTCTTTTTGTTACAATTTATGCTTATTTAGGGAAATGGAAAGACAGAACTTCACTTTTCTTGGAGCATTAGATGTATGTATTTTTGTTCTGAACTCTGAAGCAAGGATAACCATACACTTCATTTATACGGTGCTTTTGCTAATCTAGATGATGTAAAGGATTTGGAAACAGCCTACTATCAAAAAGTATCACATGAAGTGTGTCTTTCACCATGTAATTGTAGTTATAAAGTAAGTATTTGCGACTGGACTAACTTCAAAAGTGGATTTGAAGTGCCGGATCAGCTCTAATGTAATAAACGAAAACAATAATAGAATATACGTAGACAAAATCATTTTTTCATAACAGCTGAAGCTCGTAAACTATATCTATGGACCGCTAAAATGACTTCAACTCGAAAGAAAGTAAATCATCAAAACACTAGAAACTTCTAATAAATGATAAATGCAAAAAACTTCCACCAGAAAAGCATCTTTTGATGCAATCATGTAACTCTTCACAAACTAAATAAATATTTACCGGAAATATTTGTAGAATGACCCATGTAAAAAAAACAATATTGAGAAACGTAGATATGTCATCTGGCCTTCGGAAGCCACCAGGAATTGGCATCTCAGCTACAAAATCTAGAACCATCTTCGTAGAGGGACCACGTAAAAATTGGAGATAGGCATTCGTTACCTACACAGAAAAGCATAAGAATCTCATATGTCCAACATGCTGTCAACAGCATTCAAACATTGTTGTACAATCAAGGAAATTTAGAACAATAAAATGTGAAATACATTGCATCATGAAGAAGGTGTGCAAATGTTGGCACCAAGCATTAGCACTTAGATCAAGTTAGTATTTGCCAGCACATCTTCTAAAATGTCGACACCAAGCATTAGAACTTAGACCAAGTTAGTATTTGCCAGCACATATTTTATAGTAACCAAGCTGTCTGTTGCATCTTTAGTTTGTTCGCTATAGAGTCTATCTAAAAAATACTACTTATAAATTTCAAGCTTTCACATATTTGCTCCTTTATCTACACAATTTCTCATGATTCCTAATTTGCTATGTTTATTCAAGTTCGCATTACTACTTCCAATCAAATGATGCTCTCTCACTATTTGTTCAAAGCTTGTGGTAAGGAGAAACATCATTTGATGTTGAAGATGAAGATTTAGGTTAATTTGTAAAAGCAGGAAGCTCCACCTGCTAAGTACAATCCAACAATTAATTGAAAAGAAACTAAGAATATCTAAACTGTATAGCCTTTTTATTGATTTGGTAAAGCTTCTATTCAGTGCATAAAAAGGGTATAAGGATATACCATATTCTCAACACGGGGTATTTTCAACAATTGAGGTTCATCACCTAGATGAAATTCCTCATAAGTAGAATTGTATTGAATGTTGACGTTGAAGTTCTCTCCGCTTGTATCCAAGAAATCATAAGCTGTGGGAGACGAGAAAAGTATCAGTGGGAAGCATATCCCTGCAGGGATAACAAGACGTGAAACTATAAATTCCAGGCATCTAAGAGAATAACCTGCCAAAACTTCATTTAGTTTCCCCTCTGTATTTCCTTCTCTGAATCCTTTGAATAACTCATCATTGATCTCCGCAGAGGTATTGCGCCACAAATTTAAACCTTCCACGCATATGACCTCTGAATGTGGTGTAGAAGTAAAATTTAGTGCAAGTTACAGACTTGTAGTGTTTAAAAATATCACACAAGAAGAAATAGGTACATTACAAGCATGTAGAAGGCCTAAGGACAGGGAAAGAACAAATAAAACTCAAACTAAGAGTAGGATTAAAAAGTTTTGCAGAGTAGCATAAGAAACGATTGGACTTCACGGGCTTCATTTTAAATTCTTTCTTTACTGCATAAATCTGATGACATTGCAGAACTTGGAAAATAAACCAAAAGAGACAGATCCAGCTATGTTCTAAAGATATTAGCACCAACAAACAATATCAAAAGACATTACCAAGTTGCAGTCCTTCTGTTGTGGAGTTTGTGGAGAGCGAAGGTATTGCAGCAGAACATTGAGGTCGAACATGAAACAGTAAGTTGGGGACATATGAGGAATAATCGCTGATGTTTGTTCCCTAAAATATTTTCGAAAATCACGAATGGTAATATAAAAAAAAACATGATAAGCAGAATAAAGACTTAAAATTTGCTACAACCTAACCCAAGAATCAAGGAAAGAGAACTCACGAAAACCCCATTGGCAATAGTTTCAAAATCAGAAGTTGAATTTGGTTCAGGAGAATCTATGAAGAGATTCCCAGCAACACCTACCACAATTCACAAATTAAATAATTCTATTTTTTTAGGTAGTAAAGGTAGCATAGCAATGAGAAAAACAAAAAGTTTACTTTCTCCAAGGGTTCTGTTGTTCCCAGTGATAAGTAGCGTTACAGGACATGAAGTATTTTCTCTGCAAGATGCATCAGGCAATGAAGCACGAAATTGGGGAGAAGAGATTTGCAGTAAAGGAGGGAATTCATCAGGAATGATGGAGCCTCGTTTCTCTCTTTTAGCCTTGTTGCCGTAGCTTTGCAAAACGCCAAGCAATATAAAGACAACTGCTGGGAACAAAATCACCTTCAACTGTGACCTCACATGCCGCTTCTAAGAGTTAGAAGAAACCAAAATCAATAGTCAGATACAGAAATATTCAACAGAAATTGGGTAATTTTGAAAACTAACATGGTATATGAGGTTTTTCCGGAACAAAGCATTAGTTTGGTTCAAAAAGTGAGCCATTGATGAAAAAACGTTACTGTGAAAGAGCTGTGAATTTGAATACTTCACATTGGTGCAATGCAACAAAGTGCATGTTCGACGTTACCCATGACTATCAACTTATGCCATTTGTAACTCTTTTCTTTATGCCAAAATTACCCTTTTTGAAACCTCCTCTTTATTTTAATTCGTTAATTACAATGAAAATTACGAATATCCATTGCTAGCTGCTAATCTCCATATTTATCTCCGTTTCTCTGATATTCTCCACCTATTGAAAATGGTTCACCATTCATGACTTATACCAACAAAACTCACTACACAACTAGAATTTTGTACTTTAGAATGTCACAAAAGCAATTTTGAACCTCATTTACTACTATACTTGAATTTTACGAGGAGGATTCATCAGTTTACATATAATTCTAAAAAATCATTTGTACTTTATTAGCACAATATAATTTTTCAACCAAGGGGATTCAATTGAACCCCTTCACTCTGCTTAATTCCACCATTGCTTTGGGATCTTATAGTTACTAGGTGTTTGCGTCAACATTTATCTTGAATTCAAATTTTATTTTCTGTCTTTCAAAACTTGTCATAGATTAAAAGCCTTTACATAAAGATCATGTTCGGCAGTTCGTGAGCATGCACCTCGACTAATTAGTTCGTCAAGTATCTGATATATCTCTCATCAGCATCTCACTAAGAGGGAAAAATTACCTTAAGTTTTAATTTGAACTCCGATCTATTATTTTCACCTACTTCGTTAACTATTAGGTTGCACGCTTTAGTACCAAAATACAAACAATTTCATCTTCTTTACGTCATAAATATTTCAACCAAATGCATGTTATTTTAATATAACTGGACATTGGAGATGGAAGGGTAATGATGGAAGAAGAATGCAAAATGATGTAAGAGTGAAGAGAAAATTATGTACCCCTCCCCCCCCCCCCCCCCCCCCCCCCCCCCCCCCCCCCCCCCCCCTCCTTTGTTTGGTTTGCAAGAAATGGAAATTTTCTACATATTATGCATTCAAATAAAGTCCCACAAAGAGAGCAACTCTTCTTCTTCTTGCAGTTTCTCTTTTTTCTTTTTCTGTTGCGTGAATACAATCAAAATAAATGAGAACAATTGATAGTTTCACATTTAATCATATATATCCGTCTGTCAAGGGAATATTATAGCCCGTTTGACCAAGATTCTAAAATAAGCTTATTTTGATAAGTGCTTTTTTTAGAAGTACTTTTTAAAAAAGTGTTTTTGGTGAGAAGCAGTTTGTGTTTGGCTAATTAATTTGAAAAGCACTTTTAAGCAGTAATTAGTATTTTGCCAAGCTTTTGAAAACTGCTTCTAAGTGTATTTTTCTCAAAAGTGTTTTTCAGAAAAAATACTTTTGGAGAGAAGCTACTTTTTTCTGCTTCTCCAAAATTGATTCTGCTTCTCCTCAAAAACATTTTTTTTCTTCCAGAAGCTTGGCCTCAAAAGCACTTTTGGCCAAAAAAAAAGCTTGGTCAAACAGGCTATAAAAACGCGGATCGTATAAACCTCACTCTTTTACTTTTTTAAGTAGAAAAGAAATTAATTACAGTCAGGTTCTTCTTCCCCCCCCCCCCCGAAATATCTCATTATGGTTTCATACATTTGTAAAACATCAATTTCCTATAGTTACAACAATGGACAGTGACATCTATGTATATTTCATCGATGCAATTAATGTATGAATTCTTAGACTTTACCTAACTTTTCCAAAAGCAGAAAAAACAAAAGTTCTAGTCCAAAGTGTCAATCCTTAGTGGAAATTTTTAGACTACGGAATTGCTTTCATTTTCCATAATTAAGTAAACAATGTTATTGTTTGCCCGTAAAACGACACAATTGAATTTATACGTGACTTATAAATAAGAAAATTAATTTGATCCTGAAATAATAGATCAATTAGATTAAAATATAATACTTAGCCTTGAGATGGAGACGAAATAGTCGTTACGGAAGCAAGGCTTCCGGACACAACAGTAATGATATCAAAAAACAAGAACGGTAAAATCATATTAAGCTTTGAATAGTGTGTAGCGTATATTTTCCGGTAAATTATCCAGCATGGATGGTGATAACGATCGTGGGTGGATGTAACGATTCGTTTCAGTCGCTACCAGTGACATAATCCCGGCCACGACTCTGGCTTTTTCAGAGTTATGGAACCGCACACGTAAATCTATCGTTTGTTTCTTCTTCTGTTAAAGATCATTTCACATTATTATTGACTCTTCTTCCTTTACTTGTTTTAGCAACGCGGTGGATTCCACTTCCACCTAGGGTTGTAAGCATTCCATTTTGTGAATTAGAGAGACTTTTAAGTCTTCGTAGCGTGGGCCCCACTTTGTAAGACTTGGCCACCAAAATTCCTCCAATTTTGCCACCTTGCAGTGTGATTTAAGAGTCACTAATTGGGCTTTGATTTGCTGCCACGTTGGAAGATTAATCCTTATCCATCATTTCCTTAATTAGTTTGTTAATCACTCATTAACCTAATTATTAACCAATTATACACATAATTAAGAATTATCTTAAATTACTTAAAATACTAATCACTTTTAACATACTTTATACACCTTACTATAATGGTCATGTAGTGTCTTGTATGACGCTAGTCCATAAAAATCGGGTATTATAGATTAGACTTTGTTTTATCCAAAATGTCAAACTTCGATGAAACTCATTTTCTTCGATTCGCTTACCCTCTCACCTTCACGAATTTACTTATCACTTGTTTGAAATAGCATAATACTTATAATCTCAAAATAATCTCATTCCCGAACTTACGACGAAACTTTAATGTATGAAAATGTGGGATGTAACATCTTATTTCCGAGCTTTCATCAATTTACTTATGGATTACTTTCACGTACGAAAACATGGCGTGTAACAATGGCCTAAATTTGTCCATAGCAAACTTGGAGCCAAAGAATTCTAGCTTGGAGCCAAAGAATAAAAGTATTATTTATTCTTTTTTCTTTATTTGGGGACCAAGAACTTTGCCCTATAAATATAGGCCATCTTACTTCTTTTGGATCATCCAATATTTTGATTAGAAACTCACTTTGAGTATTCTTGTAATAGAGAGTTTCATTATATCCATAGAGTTAGTGTTGGGAAACACTTCGAGTGAACCTCTTCTATGTGAGTGATTGTTGCGGGGTTATTCTTTTGAGATATATTTTGGGAAAATTAGAGTTTCATATATAATTTTGTACTCTCTTTTGTGTACCTGTTGTTATAGTGAAATTGTTCCTCTCCACTTGTGAACGTAGGTCACCTTGACGGAACCACATAAATTTTTGCCTCATTTATATGCTTTAATTGCCATTATTATCAACTTGCATTGTCTTTGTTATTGTCATTATAACTTTGTTTGGCTAAATGCAGCACTATCTGGATAGAGTTGGAAACAAAATACATATTTGCTCTCTCCTTTTATATGCGCAACAGTTAAAAAGGACATTGCTTTAAAGTGTTTTTCTGGGAAAGAGCCACATGTCGGCTTTTCATTGGTTTTTTGCCATGTCACCGAAGGTTGAACGACACGCATCTTCCTTTTTATACTACTTTAGCTTCTTGTGTCAGATAGGCATAATTTGAATAAGGACAGAGTGTTACGCCCTGCATTTTGGGTGTTCTTGGCATCCATGGTACTGCGTGCTACTAAGCGACAGAACGAGTGTCAATCGTGTAGGCGACATGTGTTGACGATGCATTGTAAAGGAGCATCAGGCAAATGGGATATGCACGAGGAAACAACCATCTTGATATGTTGTATTGCATGACCTAAAAGTACCAACAAAGTTTAGTGAGGACTTGGGATGAGACCAAGGGTCTAGCCTGCGGGCGACGGCCGCGTACGAACCTAAGTGTCACGACAGTACGTTTCTGAGCTATGAGGGGAATCTAGGAATTTCGGTTGTAAGCCATGTTCTTAGTATGCTATTATATATGCTTACCAAGTTTGGCTTCATTTAGAGTTCGTTTGCTTATGGGCTTGACTTAGCCAAGGAGCAGTGGTATTATCATAATTTTCTGAAGTGTCTGAAGGCTATAACTATTTCCACGAGTATGGGAATGGGGTGAAAACCTCATGGAAGTGTGAAGGAAGTCAAGAGAAAGCTTTAGTAACATACGACGCCTTATTCGGAGTTCAGATGAGTGAGAGGCTCATTATGATTCTCTAGCCAAAACATGTCTACTAGGGAATCTTGAGCTTTTTTATTTTAAGCATATATAAGGGGTGGGCAGATGTGTTGAAGCTCAACCAGCCTCCCCCGTGTGTGTTGTCACCAAGCCGCACCAAGTGAGCCACCTTGAGGGGGAACCTCAAGGGCCTGCCTGGACATCTCAAAGGAGTGTCTAAGGTATCCATACGAGTTTGGGAACTCTATAGACGACGCGACGCCTCAAGGCTAGCGTTGGGCACAAAACGGGCGCCGAAGGCTTGACGTGTGGGACGATTATGTCCTATGGACTACCGAAATGGTGGATAAAGACCTTTGTGCCGATTGGATACTTGAAGCACCTATCTTAGGGGCCTCATGTGTCGACTTGTGAGCATGACTTGGGTTCAACTATGCGAGCAAGGGTCCGTTGACCTAGACGTGCAGTTGTGGGGCGACAGTGCACTATGCGGGATGGAAGTATGTCGCAAGGGCTATGTTTGGCAATGCCATAAGACAAACACGGGCATGCTATGAAAGACGCATATGACAGAGGCGAAGGACTAAAGGTTTCCCAACTTGGGTGAAGCACAAGTTGGGTGCGGATGCATGAGGCGAGGTCAAGCTTGAGGATTGGGTTGTGCACGTGAGAGCGATGCTCAGTGCTAGGCCAGGGACGAACATGTCCTTAGCCAACCCCGGGTGTGCGCATGGATGGGATCCAGCAGATGAGAAGCGCCACAGCTAGTCAAGGCCATGAGCCTAGACATCAGACGGGTGACACATATGGAGGATGCCTGCTAGACATCAGACGGGTGACACATATGGAGGATGCCTCCTAGACATGCTCCACCACATGCACATGATAGTGCTAGAAAACCTGGGAAAGAGGAAAGGCTATAGCCTGAAGTGTGGGGTGAGTATAGGCGCCACACGAGTTATTTGGTGCCGCTGACGTCCGGAAAAAGGCCGGCCCGTGACTCGTAGTGCTCAATAGGTCATGAGATTAGTTCAAGTGTCTAGATGGAAAAAAAGGACAAGTTTAAGGGGTTGTCAATGTATTGAGCCTTGAATTTCCCATTCAAATCATCTCAAAACTTTACCATATCATCCTAAAACTAAGATTTAAACTCATTAAGATGTATCCAATCTATTCCAACAACACCCACTCAAAAGAAAGCAAAAATTTTAACCTTTTTTTTTGTTGCTACAAATAGCTAATTGGCCAACATTAATTTATGATTTTGTTATACTAACTTACTTATGGGATGATGTAACTGGTAATTTCCAAAAAAAAGTAAAATAAAATAGAACTAACTAAGTTTGTTAAGGCATACAAGATTGGTAGAGATTTCTCTACTCTGTATAGAATTTGAGCCTTAGAAATGAGAATTTCCTCAAAAGAATTATTTTTTTATTCACTTAATAACTCTATTAGATGCGAATCTAAATTAATTAGTACATTCTAGATAGGAAATGCCTAAAGACAATAAAAAGAAACAATAATATGATGAAATGGTTACTTCGCCATCAATAAGGAGAATAATCGAAACCATTTCAATAATTGCAATCTGTTTTTTTCTCGTCGGACGCAAATGGTTTACCAAGTCACCGTCAACGCTTCGTCGCGCCTATGCTTGATTTCTTTGGATCTTTTTCTTTGTCCGTTAATGACGACAAACCTTTTTTTCCGAACTAATGACAACAACCTTTAATCTAGTATTTGAATTTTTATTTTTTTTTCACCAGATCTTATTTTTTAATGGAGAAGGGAAAATATAATCTTAGGGGCAGAATAGTCTTTCCGAAGTAAAAATGGCGGAAGTATTTAAACGGTTTAGCAAGAAAAGACGTTGGTTTCCCCGGCGAAGAGACTCGCCATTGCCTTTGTTAACTTCACCAATCACCATGCCCATAAATTCTTCCATATTTTAACCCAAATATACCAATTTTTTTTATTTTTAGTGCTCCTCACTATTGAGAAAGTTGCTTAACACTTGATCATATAGACAAAAAAGATTGTTTCCACGTTTTGAATGCATTCACCCAAATTAAACTCTACCCAAATTAAATAAAGTTCGCCTTATTTTAAAAAAAACGGAGATGGAATTGCAAGGAGGATTTTCATTGTTTTGGCAGCAAACAATTGCTTTACTGAAGAAGAATTTCTTGCTGTCAATGAGAAGCAAGAGAGCCACATTTCTTCAGTTATTTTCATCGCTCTTCTTCTTAGGTCTCTTGTTTGGAATCCAAAAGGCCATGGATTTTCGGTCCAAGCATCCGTCCGCTATAGGGGCAGTGAATGATCCTCAGGCTCTCACGAATCCTCCAATACCACCATGCGAGCACAAGTTCTTTATTAAGCGTCCGTGTTATGACTTTGTGTGGAGTGGCAGTGGCAACCATAGAATTGAATCCATTGTTAATGGTATTTTGGCTAATAATCCAGGTCGACCTATTCCTCCTACCAAGGTACAACTTTCACTATCCTTTTTGCAGTTACAGTTTGCTATTTTGATTTTTTATTTTGTAAAGGATATAATTTGCTTGATTTTATTCAAATGATTGTTGCGGCCAAAGTCACACGCAAGTATACGCTGTCGTCAAGTAATAAAGTGATTAAAAAACGGATATCGAGCCCATGGGGACTTGTGATTAACTATTAAGGAAATTAGACTATCCTAATTATCTAAACAAGGATTAAACCCAAAAGTAGTGATGCTAAAGTAATTAAACTAAAAAGAAAATAACTAATGAACTTTAAACAGAGGAAGAACACATTTTTATATTATCAATGTGATGACCGGGATATCAAACATTCCTATTGTATTCTTCAATTGAATTGACTAACTAATTTATCTAGTTTATTGGTTAACAAAGTTAATATTGCTCATAAGAATCTACTCGCCTATTCAAGCTAACCTAACGCTTATATGTCTTATGAAATTAGAACTATCAAGAACGCATTTATAATTCCTGTAAATCAGCCAAACAAGACAATTAAGTATATGTCTATCCTAACCCTGAATCTGTTCCCCGATGCCTACGTTCAAGAACTTACTCTACTCAATCCTATGTGCAATCTAGAATTCCCACTTTCGAGTTCAATTCTAGATTCGTAGATAATAGTATTCAATTGGCGATCAAGCAATTAAATAATTAAGCGTAAGATTGAATAAACAAACTAATATGATAAATCAAGAAGCAAAATCAATATCCGAATAACAATAGTCATGAAAGAACCACAACCCTAGAACGTGAAGTTTAGCTCCACATAGACATGGTAGCCAAACAACAAATCATACAAAGAAAACATAAAAATTACTAAGTTTGGCGGAAGAAAAGGTGAAACCCGGCCTCCACGGCGGTTATGTGCTCTCCCTTGGTCAAAAGTTCCTCTCAGAAACGTCCTCCCCCTCCAAAATAGGTTTAAGACCCCGTTTGTATGAGTTGGGACCGTATAAAACCGAAATAACCAAGTCCCGGACAAAATAGGACAAATCCAACACGCAGTATCTAAACCAGCGCCTCTAAAACCAGGAAGGTTTCACATCTGCTTGGGCATTCTTTCAATGCTGCCTAGTTTTCAATCTGCTTCGTTTCTCATTCTTCTGTTTACCTTTTCATTTCTTTGCAATTGTTTCTTTTGTCTTCTTTTGTAATATTGAACTTTAATCATTATATATCCAATAATTAAATAATCATGAATCCATTCTTGTAGTGTATAAAATACACATAAAATCTCTACTTTGCTTCCATTTTATCTTCAAAGTACCAACACATAAAATTAACTCAATTAAGCACAAACTAGTACAGTTTAACATTAAAATACTAAAATATAAGGTAAGTAATGCAGTAAAAATATGGAATTATATCCAAACATCACTAACCCACACTTAAACGTTGCTCGTCCTCGAGTTAACCAACACTTTACACTAATATTGAGCACTTTATATGTAACACATCTGAAGCACACTATGTCAATGACTATGGTTGATTGCAATAATTAAACTCTAGCATATGCAATCACATACACTTTCTTTTTCTTATGCCATACTTTAGGAATATTCAAACAAAGACAACATGCTCACAACAATCTTAGCCTCAAAAACCGACTTAATGTCACAATGCACTCATGTCTTGAACACCCAATATCATAGAGAAGTCTAATAACGTTACATATCCCTCGTGAAACCATGTGCCCTCACAACAAAAGTGAAGAGAGTAAGTTGAATCCACACATCTGAATCTCATGATCAAATATAGTTTAAGGACCCACTAACATATAAAAGAAATCTCTCACTCTCACAAAGAAGTCACATGCTTGCAATTGGTACCATAGGCTTGCCCTTAATGTAAATCTCTACTAGTGTAAGCTTACTCGATCTAAAATCAATTAGGACTTTTCATGGTTGTAATGTGGTTAAGGGAGGGATAAGGTATATTTTAGGAATAGTGGCTAAGCCTCCTTAGCACTTTAACACATCACATGATAAACTTTAAGCGCATTTTCTTCAATCCACTTCAATTTCACAAACAAGATCACACCCCAAAAATATTTCCCTCTTTCTTTAAGCACTATCACCATTTGCACTCCACTAACAAGAACAAAATATTGATTTATTCATCTACATATTTTTATTTTTAATTTTATTTTTCTCCTTTTTTTCCAACTATTTTTTTCTCTTTTGCAATTTTTACTAGTGGTGTATTCTTTTACAAAACAGGCGCACCTTTCTTCATTTCATTGGTTTCACTTAAAAGCCACCCCATACTTAGTCTCTTCTTATTTTTTTTAGAGCTCATTTACTATTAATGTGCTTTAAGAGGTAAAATGATCAAAACAATGTCAATTAAGAACAAAAAAGGGTATAGGCTTGTAATATGGGTGCCAAATAAAAGTCTATAGGCTCAGAAAGTTTTACTAGGGATCGATTATATTTTGTGATAAGCATTAAACTCAAAAGGATCAAAGAAAGCCTAAAATTATTTTCAAACCGAACATCACCTAAGATTTCGCTTCGACTCACATACCGGTCAAGTTCTAGACACAAGTACAATACATAGACTACACAAAAACCTTACCACACATGGCACATGACTCACTAAGGGACGATCCCATTGCGACTCTCAACTAATGCAAGTATTCACAAAGCCACGAGATATATAACATTAAGTACAAAGTGAACATAAGTCAAGTAAACGAGATATAGGCGCCACAAAACATGCTATCCAATTTATAAAGGCATCATGATCAATTTTAAAACATAGGGAAGGTCTACACGTGCCAAAGCCTAAATATGCTACTATCGAACAAGTCAAGAGCCCATAGGAATCTCATATTTCTTCCTCCATTTATTTCCTAAATTTTAATTTACTCTAAATATTGAAAAACTACTACCCGGTTCAAACTACATCCCATGAAAAAGACCGAGGCACAAAGAAAAACCACGGGGATTATTACTACCTAAAAACCAAAAAGACATACTTTTGTATCTTTTTTTATTTTTCAATTTTTCTGTTAGACTTTACTCCCTCAAGAAGATAATCTAGGAGATATCATCACGAAAAGTCCAATATTTTGCAATTTCTTTTCATTATTTTTTATTTTTAAAATTAACTACCTAAAATACCACACTATTGTAAAAAAACAAAAATACGAAACTGAAAAAAATAAGAAATTAACATACTAATATAATACTACTAATGATCTAAAGCAATTTCTCCCACCCAAAACTTAAAAGAGTGCAGTGTCCCCAATGCACAAATAATGCAAAAAATAACGAGGGTGGACAAGAACTCCCTGAAAGGCCATAGACCGAAGCACAAGCGGCTCACGGGTACTCAGACTTCTCCCAAGTATGGTCATTTATGCGGGCACCCCACACTTATTCCAACCATCTGGCTCACTTTTGCTCCTTCCATTGGTTTTTCTTCCTATGCTCATAATCCTACAAAATAAAACAACACCAAAAAGATAATAGAAAAATAAAATAAACAATTTTTTTTTAAAAAGCAGTAAAGTTGGGTTGCCTCCCAACAAGCGCATAATTTAACGTCTCGGCACGACGTGAACCTTTTTTTCCTCCACCTTAAACTAATGAATTGTACCCCTAACAGGGCATCCGGTCTACGACTATGCTCGAGTGGTGGGGCTACAAAGATAACCATACTAATTAATAAATTTTTCACTTTGCACTTCTCGGCCTTTAAATGAGGAGTGTAATATTGCTTTTTGGCATGACAAATTCAAGAATATAGACACTCTCATCCTCACTTTTTGACTCCCTCATTAGCTCAGATGGCTCGATTACTATCTTACTATCTAAACACAATGTGAAAAAATGAATGGAATAAGGTCTAATGTGCCCTAACTCATGAATTGTACTACTATTTACATCCACATTTATACACACTCAATTCCCCAAAAGTAATGTTATCTACTCCCTCACATGACTCCAGAGCACTCTTCTCAACACTGGTATCCTCAAGAAAAATATGGTCTAAGGATTGATATTCTGTTTTAGCTTCTCAATTTGGTCTAGAAGATTTTTTTCCAGCTTCACACAACTCATCATTAAATTGTTGGGCGTTACACGCATCAACCTTTGCACTCAAATATGCATCCAAGTTATGCACAGCCAAGCTAAAATTGTCAATTTCATGTGCAAGCTCAACTCTCTCCTTAGACCAATCATTCACCAATGTTGTTAGAAGACAACGTCGTTTCATATATTCCCTTAATCGAGAATATTCGTCCCAATACCAACCCTTATTCTCGTACTCGAATTTAGACCTCCCAGAGTTCAGGTTAATGCTGTAATGTGGGCCGGGCCTGACCCGGAACCGGACCGGGCCCGCGGCCCATGTGGGCTTCTAGGCTAAACGGGCCGGCCCGTGGCGGGTCCGGGTCTGGCGGACCTATGAGCCCATATGGGGTGGGCCTTGAGTTTGGAACCGTGAGCCCGGGACCGGCAGGCGGGCCTGGGCCGGTTCAACTGGGCCATACGGGCCCAACGACTCTTTTGTAAAAAAAAAAAAAAATTATTTAAAAAATGGCCAACGGTTAGAATTTTAAACTCTAGCCGTTGGCCTCTTAATTTAGCCGTTTGGCATTTTTAAAAATAGCCATTTGGCCCCCAAACTTTGTTTTAACCCCAAACATTTTATAATTACACTTTTTCCCTATTCTCAACTATAAATACCCCTCATTCTTTCATTTTTACTCACAAAATCATCAATTTCTCTCATTTCTCAAACTCAAATTCTCAATTCAAGTTAGATCATGCCCCGTGATTCTAGAGTTACCCCATTTGTTCGGGAACACTATAATTGGTAGAAGAAAATGAAGAAACTTACATGGTGACGTGCAAGTACTGTGGTCGAATCTACACTCGGCGTGCAAGGCATACAATAAAGTATTGTCAAGCGCGTCTTCAAGACATTCGTATTTAAGATTTTAAGTTTATTTCAAATAATTTGTGTTATTTTAAAATTATTAGGCATATTATGCTTAATGTTGTAGTTTGTTAAATTAATTTGAAGTATTATTAATTTATTATGCAATGTTAGTGCAAGTTTGAATATCTCTTTACTTTTTTTTTTGTGTTTAAATTTGAATTACAAGATTTAAGTCACAAGATTTACAAGAAATTGCCTTAGATAAAAAAAATTTAAAAATAAATTAGCCCGGATCATTTAAGCCCGTAGGCACACCCCACTTAGCCCGGGCCCATGCGGGCTTAGGCCCACAGTAGGCCGGTTCCACCTATTAGGACCGTTTGGCTCGGGCCCGCATGAACCCGGCCTGCCAGAGCCTGGACCCGTTTGGCCCAGGCCCGACCCACATTACACCCTTAGTTCAGGTCATGACAAGCCCAAAAAGATGGGCCATAAAAGTCTTCCGTCAACCAAGCGTCTTAATCCATAACCGTACCTCCGGATATTTCATCACGAGATGTCATGTTGAGAGAACTAGAAACACACTAAGAGAAAGATCAAATTGTTATAAAAATAAAAATATTTACAAAAAGTGAAGAAAAAAAAATCAAAACTGGTAAAGATAAAAGTAAAAGTCTAATCTAGAAAAATAGTTAATTTCTATATCCCGACAACGGCGCCAAAAACTTGTTGCGGCCAAATGCACACGCAAGTATACGAGGTCGTCAAGTAATAAAGTGACTAAAAGTCGGATGTCGAACCCGCGAGGACTTGTGATCAACTATTAACTAAATTAGACTATTCTAATTATCTAAACAAGGATTAAACCCAAACGTAGTGATGCTAAAGTAATTAAACTAAAAAGAAAATAACTAACGTACTTTAGAGGAAGAGCAGATTATTATATTATCAATATGATAAAAACGATCTAGGGTTTGAGCTATCTAACATTCCTATTGTATTTTTCAATTGAATTGACTAACTAATTTATCTAGTTTACTAGTTAACAGGGTTAATATTGCTCATAAGAATCTGTCGAGTTCTTACTCGCCTATTCAAGCTAACCTAACGCCTATATGTCTATGGAATTAGAACTAACAAGAACGCATTTAGAATTCCTGTAAATCAACCAAGCAAGGCAATTAGATATATGTCTATCCTAACCGCGAATCTGTTCCCCGATGCCCAGGTTCAAGAACTTGCTCTACTCAATCCTATGTGCAATCTAGAATTCCCACTTTCGAGTTCAATTCTAGATTCGTACATAATAGTATTCAGTTGGGGATCAAGTAATTAAATAATTAAGCGCAAGATTTAATAAACAAACCAATATGATAAATCAAGAAAGCAAAATCAATATCTGAATAACAATAGTCATGAAAGAACCACAACCCTAGAACGTAAAGTTTAGCTCTACTTAGACATGGTAGCCAAACAACAAATCATACAAAGAAACATAAAAATTACTAAGTTTGGTGGAAGAAAAAATGAAACCTGGCCTCCACGGCGGTTATGTGCTCTCCCTAGGTCAAAAGTTCCTCTAAGAAACGTCCTTCCCTTCCAAAACAGGTTTAGGACCCCTTTTATACGAGTTGGGATCGTGTAGGACCGAAATAACCAAGTCCCGGGCAAAATAGGACAAATCCAGCACACAGCGTCCAGGTTAGCGTCTCGCGCTAAAACCAGAAAGGTTTCACATCTGTGGGTGTTCTTTCAATGTTGCCTAACTTTCCAATTTGCTTCGTTTCTCATTCTTCTATAACTTTTCATTACTTTGCAATTGTTTCTTTTGTCTTCTTTTGTAATATTAAACTTTAATCATTATATATCCAATAATTAAATAATCATGAATCCATTCTTGTAGTGTATAAAATACACATAAATCTCTACTTTGCTCCCAATTTTATCTCCAAAGTACCTAAACATAAAATAAACTCAATTAAGCACAAATATAGTACAATTTAGCATTAAAATACGAAAATGTAAGGTAAGTAATGCAGTAAAAATATGGAATTATAGCCAAACATCAATGATCAATCCATCCAATAGCATGATTTTCTAACAAAAGTGGATTTAGGATGGGATAAACTGACTAATCGCTTTCGGCTCGGATATTTATACATATACGTAATAAAATCAGGATATTTATACATATACATAATAAAATCAGGATATTTATACATATACGTAATAAAATCATACTCATAACTTTATATCCTAAATTCTCCTGTGTTTTGAGGGCAAAGCACAAAATATTCATAGATTAAATTACTATATCTTTCTCCTTTGCATTTTTGACGTAAGATGGAGAATGTAAATATTGGAACTTTTTAGGCTTCCTGATCATCAGCTCCTTGAAAAATTCGAATAGACAAGGAACTGAGTTTTTGTAATCACCCTTTGGAAATACTCGATCACAGTCTCTATCTCAGTGCTATTTTTATCAATAAAACTCATTATGTTTACTATCGAAAAAGATATTGTGGCAGGACTTACATTTTATCAAGACAACGTACGTATTTTCTCTGGAATGAATGTAGGCAAATATTGTTACCTGTTTGCTCTTCAAGTTGTTCGTTGGGTATACTGCAGCAACTAAAGTTTTAATTTTTCAGGTCAAGTCATTTAGCACAAAAGATGACCTGAACAATTGGCTTCTCAGTGATCCAATGCGGACCCCTGGGGCTTTACATTTTGTGGAACGAAATGCCACAGTTATAAGTTATGGCGTAGTAACAAATACTTCTACATACATTCAAGTTCCAAGGGTACCTGAAGATCCAACTTTCAAGTTCCGACTTCCCCTTCAGCTAGCTGCATCTCGAGAGATTGCAAAGTCCTTGCTTGGAGGTAGTATAAGTTAGTAGTTTTCGTTATTAATAAATTCCAAAAGAATTGTCATCAAAATAAAACGTTTGTATCGATTGTATCCTGCTTTCGCAGATTCAAAGTTCAGCTGGAATGTTGGTCTCAAGGAATTTGCGCATCCTGCCATAGAAGACCGTGAAGCTGGAGATTCATTTCAAAAATTTGCTTTTGTTGCTATTTTCAGTCCAATCTTCTTCTACGCAATCTCTATGTTTGGTTTTGTATTTCAGATCAGCTCAATGGTTCTTGAGAAGGAGCTCAAACTTCGACAGGTAACATATTCATTTATTTTAAGAATCCTTGATTTTATATTCAACTTTTTGTCTGATTTCCAATATGATTTACAGGCAATGACTGTGATGGGACTTTTTGACTCTGCGTATTGGTGCTCGTGGCTTATATGGGAGGGAATTATGACATTCTTTTCATCACTCCTCATTGTTCTTTTTGGAATGATGTTTCAGCTTCACCTTTTCTTGAAAAACAGCTTTTTGATTGTTCTACTTTTGTTCTTTCTTTTCCAACTCAACATGGTGAGTTTCTTACTTTGGACTATTAGAGCGATCATATATGACTAACTTAGCCATCGTTGCAGTAAATCAGGACCTAAATCTTTTTGCATCTTGATGTACTAGGTTGGTTTTGCTTTCTTAATATCAAACTTCATCCGCAAGTCCGCTTCAACTACATCTGCCAGCTTTGCCATATTTATAATTGGTTGTGGAACTCAGGCAAGTCGATTCCTGATCTAAACTTGCAGAACTCCTAAATATCTCTTTGTAACACGTTTGTTTTTTCTCTTACAGACATTTTCGGGGGTTCTCTATAGTGATACAAGCCATAAAACAAGCTATAGAAGAACAATTTGGTCCTTCTTTCCGCCTAATCCCTTTTCAGGAGGTCTGAATCTGTTATTATTTGCAGCAGACAATGGCGGGATCAGCTGGAGCAGGTTTTCCGACTGTGACATTGATGACTCATATTGTTATTCAATTGTATGGTAGAGTTTTATTTTTAATCTCTCTTTACTGATTTATAGAAAAAGAATCTTATGTCTTGCAATTTTTGATCTCTTCTGAAATCTAATTTTCCATGTACTTGAGATGATAAGAGATCCTATAACCTAGTCGCTGTGCTTTATCTCTAGCTTATGCATGTTAAACTTATTACCCTATATCTTCTTTCTAAAATGAAGTTATTTGACCATTTCCTGAACTATTTGGACTTGCTAGATCCATTACTATCGATGGCTCATTGCAACGTTCTTCCTGTGGCTTATTTTGGCTATCTACCTTGACAATATCATACCCAACTCAGCAGGTGTAAGAAAACCCTTATATTACTTTTTGAAACCTGGATATTGGAGAGGAAGAGGCGAAGAAAAGTTTAAAGGTATTACCGAGTTTTTTGACTTATTAAATCTCATTTCCTCAGAAGTTCTATTGTCATCCTTACAGTAACCAAGCTTAATCTTCTTTTATAATTCAGAAAATGCCCCATGTTGCGTTTCTGGTTCTGCGTCGCCACATGACAGTTTTACTCAAGATGATGAAGATGTTCTTGATGAGGAAAATAGAGTGAAACAACAAGCGGAGGAAGGCAATGTTGATCCTAATGTTGCTGTGCAGCTACAAGATCTTAATAAGATGTATTCTAGGACAATAAGCTTAAGTTGCCATTCCTGCTGCCTTCTATGCTGCTACTGTAGATGCAAGATTAAGAAACCTTATAAGGCTGTCCAGGTGAATTTATCATGAACCTTGGTTAGGAAGTAGTATTTGGCTAAACTGAATGAGAAAATTAGAATTTCTTTATTTCATTAATAAATCATCAGATATTGGACTTCCAAAGTTGACTTAATAGAAACCATAGTTGGTTTTTGTTGCATCTCCCTGTAGTAAGATGTCTTGACCCTTACATGATATAAGATGCATGCTCGCCAAATTTTATCATTTAGAATCTGCACTTGAAATAAGTGAAGGCATCACCTATTATATCATTATATGGTTCTCATCAAACATTTTGCCCTCCCTTTCGTCAGTCTGCTCCCCAAGGCTACATCATTAAGAGAGCATAGGAAAACTTTTGAAGAATTTCCTTTTCTCATTGTAGCATTTAACAGAAGATATGTTGCAATGCAGTGAAAGGCGGTGTCTTTTTATTCAGGTTCGTTGGTTTAATATAAAGAACGATCACTTTTTATTCAGGGGCTCTGGTTAAATCTTGAGAAGGATCAATTGTTCTGTCTCTTGGGACCAAATGGAGCTGGCAAAACAACTGCAATTAGTTGCTTGACTGGTATAACTCCGGTCACTCGTGGAAATGGTAATACATTCCCTTTTAGAAAGTTTCATGTTAAACTGCTTACTCTTTTTATTGAGAATGAATGAGTTTTATGACTCGTGTTTGTTGCTTTCTGACAGCACTTATCTATGGAAACTCTGTTCGAAGCTCGGTTGGTATCTCCAACATAAGAAAGCTGATTGGAGTCTGCTCACAGGTAGCTTTTCTGTCTCTCTTTTCCTTTCAATTCAAGTTATGTCCTCCTTCTCGGCTTGGTTACTCTTTCATGAAGCATAAAGTAACTTTGGTGGCCATATTGCAGTTCGACACACTTTGGGATGCATTATCGGGAAAAGAGCACCTTGAACTCTTCGCCACTATCAAAGGCTTATCACCAACTTCAAAAAGTTCGGTAAGTATATGAAGCAACCCTTTCTTTTGGGGTTAGACAATTGGAAACTTATCATCTATATTTACATCTTTGTGACATCACTGGCTTATATTCTTATGCATCCGAATTAGATTTCCATGGTTTTCCACTGACTCTTTGATTGGAGAAGGGGCTATTGCATATGATTTCTCAGGAAAAAACTTATCCATTTACTTGAATGTCAGGAAACTAAAAAATTGTTGGCTGATGTGAAACTTGATGATGTTGCCAAAGTGAGAGCGGGAGGCTACAGTGGTGGAATGAAACGTCGCCTCAGTTTAGCTATAGCATTGATTGGAGATCCAAAACTTCTATTTTTAGATGAACCAGTATGCTATATTTAGAATCTACAGTCTAGCATAATCAATATATTGTTTATTAAATTCTGAAGTAATTCATGGAATTTGTAGACAACTGGTATGGATCCTGTAACTCGGAGGCATATCTGGAGTGTAATTGAGGCTGCAAAGCAAGGACGTTCTATTATTCTGACAACACATTCTATGGAGGAAGCTGATATTTTATCAGATCGCATTGGTATTATGGCAAAGGGTAGACTTCGTTGCATTGGAACATCAACCTTGCTGAAGTCTCGATTTGGAGTTGGCTTTATCGCTAAAGTTAGCTTCAGTAAAACTGCTGACAATGTGAATGCCATGGCAAATACACTAGACAGCAAGCATCATGAGGCTGTCAAAGAATTCTTCAAACAGGTACGTTCGAGTATTAGAGCTTTTAAAGATTATTGTCAATGAATAAACAAATACTCTTTACTTAGTTGTTTTACAGCATTTAGATGTCACACCGAAAGAGGAAGATAAATCATTCTTGACTTTTGTTATTCCTCACGAGAAGGAGAAGCTACTCGAAGTAAGTACCTATCACGAGGTTCCTGAAGACAAGCATAACATATATTTTGATCGCTCAACACTAAGTTATCCTGATTTTATTTGCACATTTGTATCAGAATTTCTTTGCAGAGCTAGAAAATAGGAAAATGAAGTTTGGCATATTAAATATCCAAATAGGTCTTACAACACTAGAGGAAGTGTTCTTGAACATTGCAAAGAAGGCAGAGCTAGAAGTGGCTGCATCTGAGGAAACTATCATGCCGCTGATTTTACCATCAGGAACTACTCTCCAAGTAGGTGCACGACTTGGGAATTATATTTGTGTTATAGATTTAACTCATGTGCACTGTCAGTATAAAGATTTTTACAGTATCGGCGTATTTTAACCAATTATAGCAAGTTTTTACTGCATTTTAGTTTACCAAATTAAGACTACTATAAAGAGTACTTACTTGTAGGTCATCTTAACCTGATGATGTAATATACTGTACATTGTTAGTGCACATAAATTAAATTCATGTCCTATTAGCTGGTTGAATAGGTTCAGATGAAAAACAAAGTGATTAATTTGCATTACGAAATGAATACAGGTACCTCTAGGATCAAAGTATGTGGAGATTCCTGGCACAATTTCCACAGAGAACCCCCGAGGCCTTATGGTCGAGGTCTATTGGGAGCAAGATGATCATGGGAATCTCTGCATTTCTGGCCATTCAGATGAGATTCCAGTGCCACCTAATCTTCAAATATCTGCTTCCAGTTTAGTTATTGCCAAGCCGAAAGTCTAAGATCGAGAACAGTGAACAGTTTAAAGTATTTTCTTCTGCTTTTTTTCTATGTTGTATAGTATTTCCTAAGCATAAGAGAAGATTTTAAATGTTTTCTTCAAAGTTTACAGAGGAACTGCGTAACCTTTTTATCTTCTGGATATTCAGAAATAGAGAAACTTGCATTTTGGAGCTTCAATAGTAGTGCTTTTCTTATTTTTGGTAAACCAGATACTTAGCTAATAATAATTACAGTGCAAACATATTAATAAGGTTGTTCAGGTGGTTAGCATTGTTAGTTAGAGTGTCATTAATATTACAGACCATAGTTTTCCTACTAAACGTATTTCTTAAGATGTCTGCCCACATTGTATCGTTAGCAAACACCGGAAGAACTACCAAAATCCATGTCTTGTTAAAAAGCTTCCTCTTTGCTTCCTCTTTAGCTAGAAGGCCAGCCACGTGGTTCTGTTCCCTGAAGCCATGGCTGATGAATGGTTCCCCTGTCGATCTATCACAGACCTGCATTAAAAGATAATAGGATTGTAAGGCAAATGACCAGCATTTTACATCTAAATAACTTCCATTGAATCAGTATTAATGCTCAGAGGAGTCAGGTTATGTTCTACTGCTAATCTAAGTCCTTCGAATAAATCACTTAATTCATCTAGGTTGTTAGTGATGTTAGAAATACCTTTCATGAAACCAATAACCCAATCTCCCCAATGGTTCTTGATTACACCTTTCATACCCCCTGTCCCTGGTTCCCCAAAGGAGGAGTCAACAATGTTTAATTGGTAAGTACCCCTGTCGGGGAGTTCCGACTTAACCTAGATGGTAGTCCACTATCTTTGGGATTTCTCTCTGGCCACAAGGTGGTATTCCATGGCCTTGGCAATGACATTCTAGACTGGTACGAGATCCTTATTGTTGAACAAATTGTTGTTCCTAGTTAGCCAGATGTTCCAAAAATAGAAGGGAATAAGAAACTGCCACTGGATGTTGTCATTGAAAGCCATATCTTGAGCTTAGACCAAGTATCATTCTAAAAGGTTGGGTTAAAATGGAGGGATTGAGCTAGTGCTTTATTTAGGGAATATTGCAAAGTTAAACCAGAAAGCTTTGGCATTGGTGCATTGAAAGAATAAGTGATATATGGATTCCCCGGGGTTATTGTAGACAATGCAAGAAGGGTTTAAATGGAGCCCTATGTTATGGAGGTACTTGTTAGGCAGCCTGAAGTGATCTAGGAGCCACGTGAAGAATTTGATCTTATTTGGGACATCCAGTTTTCAAATCCATGTGAAGGAGGTATCTTGAGCTGGGGGTTACTTCCTTAGGAGTGAAAAAGTGAGCAGGCTGACTTTGAAGAGAATAGCCTACTACTGGTAAGGCCCTATATGAGCTGCACTCTTGCTCTAGGGGGGGGGGGGGGGGGGGGGGGGGGCTCATGGACGTGGATTGAAAGGTTTTCCAGGTTTAATTTTCCTTTGCTGAAAAGGGAAGAGATCTTGATGTTGTCCTCCCCAGGTATTTTGAGACCACTTATCAGGCTATCAATGGGTGCTCGATTTGGTACCCAATCATTAGTAAGGAAATTGCCTCTATTACCTTTATTTACTACCCATCTCGATGCTTGAGTACAAACTCTGCAACCATCTAGAATGCACTTTCAGGTCCTTGATAAGGGCTTCCTTATAGAAGTGGGTGAGCTGCAGTGTTTTGTAACTAATGTTTAGCCCATAATGCATCAAGTTTGGGGAAAAGCCCCCAAGCAAGGCCTGAGTGGCAGGCCTTATTCTTCAGCTCAGTATTTTTGATGCCAAGACCACCTTGTGTCTTAGGTTTGGTAATGACATCCTAGCTGAACATGTACATCTTTCTATCTCTGTAGTAGTACCCCAGATAAAGTCCCTCTAAATCTTATTAATCTACTTGGAGGTGCTACTTGGAAGCTTAATGAATTACATTATATGGCTAGAGTTACTACCAAGGCTAACTTTAGCCAGGGTTGTAGACCCAACCATGTTGAGGAACATGGCCTTTCAGCCAGCGAGCCTAGTGTCCATGTTGTCAATTATGAACTACAATTCTTCATTGGTGGGTCTCTTATGGAAAATTGGAAAATCAAGGTACTTGCCTAATGCAATGCTGGTTTTAATGCCTAGGATGTTGGAGAATAGAGCTAGGTCTTCAGGCTTAATGTTTCTAGAGAAGAAAACTATGGACTTGATCATGTTGACCTTTTGGCATGAGATAGAACTGAAAGCATTGAGGGCTCTTAATATGGTCTCAAAGTTCATTCTGTTGGCTCTGGCAAACAGTATGAGGTCACCTGCAAAGAATATGTGAGAGATTTTGGGGCCACCTCTACTGATGAAAATTGGGAACTAATTGATTTGGTTAATTTTCTGGTCAATCTTCCTAGATAGTCTAACTATGTATAGGATGAAGATGTAGGAAGACAAAGAGTCCCCCTGCCTAATGCCTCTAGAGAGGGACAAGGGTTCAGTCCTATTTCCATTAACTAGGATGCAAAATGGTAGCTGAGGTGATACATGACATGATGAGCTGAATCATACTTGGTGGGAAGTTCTATAAGAGGAGGGAACTCCTGATGAATGACCACTCAATCCTGTCAAATGCCTTTTCTAGGTCAACCTTTAAGATCATGTTGACATGCCTCTCTTTTATTTTGTTAAAGTGGGAGATGTATTCCTGGAAAATGATGGTATTGTCATAGACTCTCCTATTGGAGAGGAAACTAGCCTAGCTAGGACTAAAGATAGAATTCAAGTGGGGTTTTAGTCGGTTGAAAATGATCTTGGTAACCAGTTTATACATGGTGTTGCAGAGCCCTATTGGTCTAAAGTTCCTAAGCATAGTGGCATCCACACACTTAAAGATGAGGCAGAGTTAAGCGGAGTTCACCTCAGGGGAATTTCATTGGTGGAGAATACTTTTAGACAAAACTCATTGACCTGTTGTGATACTAGACTCCAATACTTCTGGTAGAAAATTGGATGGAGGCCATTACGCCCAGGTGCCTTAGAGGGCTTGAATGAATTGAGTGCCTTGGTGATCTTATTAATGTTGAGTGGTTCCTCAAGACTAAGTTAGGCGTTATCAGATAAAGTAATGTAACCAGGGGTGTTATGATTAGCAATGAGTGGAGAAGAGAGATGATAGGTGGTGTAAATGCTAGGGCTGTTCGAAATCAAACTGTAACCATTAACCGAATCGCAAAAATAGCTTATTGGCTTATTGGTAGCGGATTATCGAGATAATGCTTGATGAATGGATTAAAATTTTATAATTAACAACTTAACGATTTGGGACAGAATACTCAATTTTCTTATCTGATAAATAATTAACCCGTTAAGAATTGTTATATTTTCACTTTTATCCCTATATATATAAAGTAATATTTGAAACCATAAATCTCTAATTTATCAAATCTCTATTCAACACTAGAAGTAGCAACCTACAGTAGTCAGGAATGGCAATGGGGCGGGGCGGGGCGGGGCGAGTGCGGGGCGGGTTTGG
>ML244393.1:40629-60213 GCA_005239495.1 Nicotiana undulata
AATTTTTTTCTTCTTCTTTTTTCTCTAATTTCGTGTTTTGTTTCTATTTTTAATCATTCGTTTTCTAAAAACATGTTCATTACACCGGCATTCCTTGTAATGCGTCATAGCAGAGAATATCTTTACCTTTGTAATAATGTATATGATCTTTCAAAATAAATGGGTTACTATCATTTCCTATTACTAATACGATATATTGACTTTTGTAATTTTATTTTTGCGAGACTTATGCAAATTGGTTAATTATAAATCAAAACTGTATTCGTGCTAGTGAAGGAAAATATGAAATTGCAGTTGAAATGATTGCTTTGTTTCAAAAAAGATAAAATTCAAAGTTGCCCCGCATTGAACCCGCATTAAGCCCACAACCCGCCCCGCCCCGCTTTAAAATTTTTAAAAATTATTTTAACCCGTCCCGCCCCGCCCCATTGCCATCCCTAGCAGTAGTCGTCTCTTTTCTCTTCTCTATAACCTAAATCTCTTATTAAAATTTCTCCAGAATTCCCAATCTCGTCATAGAACATGTAAGGTTTAAAACAATTTCTTGCTGAGAATATTTAAATATTTGCTCAGCTAGACAGAAGCTTCATTTGAAGTTTGAAATTTCTTCCATAAGGATAGACATCCCATAATCACTAGCTTTGCCTTGTGATGCTCATCAAGGGATATATTACTCGTATTCAAGCAGTTGCTAAATGAAGAAGAATTATGCCAATTGACTCTAAAGTTGGGGCATTCGTCGGTCGGTACGGTACGATATTTAGATATTTCGGTTCGGTATTTTCAGTATTCGGTTTCTTAAAATAAAATACTAATACCGTACCTAATTAAATTCGGTATGGTTTGGTTTTTCTCCTTTCGGTTTCGGTTTGGTAACTTCGGTTTATTTGGTTTGAATACTAACTAGTGCATAGAATCATAGACTATAATATTCTAAATTAAAGTACTCAAAAGTACAAAACTAAAAATATTTGTTGACAAAATTTTTGTCCAAAACTAGCAAAGATCAACCCATAGAGAGAAAACTGTATATAAAAGAATATATTTGATCATTAAAAATGTCTTGTTACTTACTTAGAGTTAATGGATTAACTTAGAGAATAAAGGAAAGTAAAATTATAGATTTTTATATTTATGTTATAATTAATAATATGTGTATTTTGTAGTATAATATATATTTCGGTACGTATCAGTATTTCGATATTTTATTTTAAAATACCAAATACCATACCTAATACCTATATTTTTTAAAACCTAAACCAAATACCGTACCGAATACCAAATACCAAAATTTTCGATTTCGGTATGGTAATTCGGTATTTACCAAATTATGCACAACCCTACTCTAAAGTCAGACAATATGATAGTTCTTCTAGTTCTCTGCTTCTCTTTTATTGTCTATTTGATTTAGCCAATAAACTGCTCGATAACCGCCGGATAATCGTTAATCTGATACCAATCTTCCTGATGTCTTTGAATGGCTAGTATATTACTAAATTTATAAATCTATAATTGATAAGACGAACCATTAAGCGTAAATATTAATGTGACTTGTCCGATAAGCACCCCTAGTAAATGCTCCTGACAACTCCTAGCTAGCAAATACTTAGCGTTCCTCTACAAGGAATGGATGTGTGGATGAATCGACATCAATATAGGATTGTTGTTGTATCCGATCTCTATTTTAGTAGTCCTAGCTATCTACTCCAATATGTGGTAGAGTGTTCGTCCCCATCCCTTTGCAAGGGTACCTTCCCTTTTAATTGAGCGAAAGACTCGTTATTCGAAATCTTAGTGAAACACTGGATTTCTTATCTCATGTATGCTTTTCGTGAAAAAATACCAATTGAAGCTACTATCGGCACCCTAAACTAAAAACTACAATTGGAAATCCAACTTTAGGTGATCATTATGATCAGAAACTCACTCTCAGGAGAATTTTATTGACCTCGCATATAACATAGGGAATCTAGTTAGTACCAATATTTAAGAATAAAAGAACAAAGACTTGATTGGGCGGTATTCACGAGTAGATGACCTCGAATAAAATCCTGTCCTTGATGCCTTCCTGGTCATGTACCCAATATCATACCTCATCTTTCAGGGACATAATTTTGTTCATCCTTCTTCTGTTGATTGTAGAGGTGTGGAAGAATCCAGTATTAGCATCCCCATCATATAGCCAATTGATCCTGGCTTTGAGCTTCCATAAGTCCTCCTCACATCTTAGGATGCTAGAGAAATCCTTCTAAAACTGGGATTCTAGGTCCTGAAGAAACCTACTGAAGGGGTTTTGAGGAGACCTTTGGATACTAGCTAATCTAGCCATGATGTGCTTTTTCTTAGGGAAAATAGTGCCAAAGGCCTCTTTGTTCCATTTGCGGGGTTGGGATTGGAAACTGAGGGTAGCCTGAGGTTGGATAAGCTAATAAAATATTGTTGGATAATGTTTGGTAGGTTAGGTGTCTGTACCATATTTTCTCAAACCTGAAGGGCCTAAATGGAGGGCTTTGTGGTTGTTGTAGAGGGACGGGAGTAGGGGTCAATGGTCATAATAAGTTCTGGGGAGGTGAGTGACATTGGACTCAGGGTATAGGTTAATCCAATCACTTATAGCAAAGCACCTATCAAGCCTTTCTAGATTAAGGCACTGCCTATTGGTGTATCTCTTGTTGCTCCATGTGTATTTACTACCATTAAATCTTAGATTTACTAAGCTACACCGATTTAGACAATTTCATAAACAGTTGGTTCTATTTGCATTGATATTATTGCCTCCAAAACTATCCCTAGCTTTCAGATCCTCATCAAAGTCACCTCATACTAACCAGTTTTTCTTAAAGACGGAATCAATGTCTACTAATTTCTCCCAAAGTTTAAGCCTATCACTAAATAAGTTGGTAGCATAAATGGCAGATAATAGGAAAAAAATGTGCGGAGGAGGGGTTGTACCTTAACCATAACATGAACTCCTTGCGGAGTGGTAAAAATATCATCCAGCTTAATGAGGTCATCCTTGTGGTAAAAATATCATCCAGCTTAATGAGGTCATCCTTCCACATAACCATAATACCACCAGACTCCCTATAGCAGAGGAATGGATTTGGGCATTGAACAAAATCTCAGTGGTGAGGTGTTTGTGATCAGCCATACGAGTTTCCAGTAAAATGAGAATGGATGGATTGTTGAGCTCTACCATGGAAGCACACTGCCTTCTGAACTCTAAGCTTTTGGCTCCCCTAGCATTCCATATTATGAAGTTCATCATGAGCTTTGGTTGATGTGGTGTCTTCCTTTTGACACTCCTCCCTTCCCCTTGGCTATTGCCTTCGTTGTCTCCCTCTCCAAGGCTGGTTTTAGGGATACTATTGAGTTCCCTAAGTTTTGTGATGAGTTGGTTTAGAGATCGAGACTGCAACTTGAGATATTTCTTGGACACGGAGCAATAAGCATTTTGCTGAACCGCTTTTTAAACTATATTCTTTGGCTTTTTGGTAACAATATTACTGTTGTTTTTGGTATCCCTAGGCTTACTAGTGTGGTCTCCAAGTCTAGATTGGACTCCTTCAAGAAGTCCAAAGTTTGATTCAGCACACAGCCGCTGGTCTCCTTTTGGGGAGGCAGTGTCATTATTGGAGCTGCTTCCAATCAGTGGCGGATGTACATGTACACATACGGGTGCTTGAGCACCCATTACTTTAACCGGATTTAGTAAATTTGTATAGACAATTATAAAAATAGTTAGATAAATATAGAGTGATCACCCATAACTAAACTCTATTTTCCTCTTCTTTCGGATTTTTTATCGTCGAGCACCCATCACTTTAAAATTCTAGATCCGCCACTGCTTCCAATACCATTGTTGGTGGCCACATAAGGAGGTGGGGTGCTCCGGTGGATTCTCCGGGGAGACCTTTGGAAAGAAGGGCATCGTTTGGCATACCTGGCCCATTAGAAAATTGAAGTCCTCCGTTGTCCTGAGCCCTGATGGGTACTGAGCTTGTAGTAGGGTGGCGAGCCATAGTTGGTGGCCGAAATTGGCCCATCCTTGGTCCAGCCCCGTCAGGATCGATTGGGCTAGGAAGATGGGGTTATGTACATGCACCGCTGCTGGGACTGTGTCTATGTTTAGCTTGAATTTGGCTTTATCCATGCATTTCCATTTCCACCCAAGAGCTCCGAATATGGTCGGTGGTAGAGGTGTCGATACTAAAGTCAGAGGCGGCAGTGGTTCTGCCTCTATATTTAATTTTTTTGAGTCCAGTGACTGCGACATTGGTAGCAGTTATGGTGGGTGGGTGATTACCCGAAGTGATAATATAGGTCTCATTAGAACTCGCTAGTTGGTCGATTGAAGATACACTCTGAGCCGTGTATCTGATTGAAGCAACTGTTGGTGTCACTTCACCTGTATTGGTATGATGATTACTTGTCGCATCTAAAGGGGATCTCTTGCAAGAAGCATCTTTTGAAATATGTTGATAATCCATAATTTGGGAAGCATTGTCATTTTTGTTAAGATTCGAAGCAGGGGCATAACTGTGAGGGGGTGGGGTCCATTGAGTTCCTTTCCCCCCATTGCTTACCTAGGTCCTCTTCTTTGAACTTGTTTGAATCGTATTTTTGCCCTGTATTGGAAAGTTTGTGTTTCAAGAACTTACTTGATGAAGCATCCAATATTTTTTCCTGGACTGCTTTTGATTCATCGAATATTCTTGCGTATCTGCCTCTTAAAGTAGATGTGGTACAGAGGTCTACTTTAAGGAGATCTTGGCCCAATTTTCTCCAAACTCTGTTAGTGATTGGGGAAGCCTTATCCAAATAGCTGTGGATGTTAGACTGGTTTCTGCTAGGACAAAATTTGGTTCCCGTCTTCAAACTCAAACTGTGAGGAAATGGTTGTAGATGAATCAACTATCAAGGGCCTTCTTATAATGCCTTAGTAATGCTTTTCTCTAAATTGAACTTAATGATGAAGTCTCAGTATTAGATTCTCCACATGTTTCCATAGTTTATTAAGCTTCGCTTTAAGCGTTAGGTGTGGAATTTTCCTTCTAAATCGCTTAATAATAATAGAAAATGACCATGGATGATACAATCTTATTTTATCCTCTTGTGACAGAGTAATGGGATCTGTACCCCGTAGTTGCTCTGGGTGAGGATCATTGCTGAGATGGTCTCTTACATAGGAGCAAGTTGTGGATAGTTTCTAGTCCTCCAATGCATCTTTGAAGGATGGTTTTGGAAGGAAACTTCCTCCATCGCATAGTTCGCTATGTTGGTTGCTTGATCAGGAGGTTCCAACGGGATTTGAGTGGAATGCTCTGTAGTAGAGGGTGGTATTGTGAGTGTATGTGTGTTAGCGAGAATTATAGAGAGTGGTTAGAGTCTCTCTCGAGAGAGAGAGTCAGAAAATAGTGCTTTTCTTTTGACACAAAAAGACTATCCTTGTTGTATGTGTAACACACCGAGTAAGTACAAGTTGGCTAGTTTCTATTTGGTACACAGTTTTTATAGAACACTAAAATCATTCGTCCTTCAAAGTTGTAGTCCATAATACTTGAAGGACACATAATCCGTGTACACGTTAAAATTCTATTGGATCGCTCATATAAAATTTGGGCTAAATTATAAATTCAAGACATATCGACATAAGTTTACATTTTTGGTCAATAAATAGGGATTTATTAAAGTCAAAATCAAATGACTTAATTTAGGCCTCTACAAGATGAGCGTAATCCATGAGTCTATTAGATTTACTTGGATACTACTCTACCTAAACACTACCTCACATCTATATAAAAGAGTCATATATTCCTTTTTAAAGGCATCTTAACTGGTGAAAGGAAAGAGCAAAACGTGTTCCATATCTTCCTCAAGAAGTTCAGAGCAAGAATGAGAGTTTGCGAGAAGCTTTCCCTCAAGTACGATGTGAAGTGATGCTCAAAGTTCTTGACGATTCAACACATCACCGAAAGTACATTTTTCATTCGAGAACATGCTTCATCAACCCTCAAATCAAAGCAATCAAATCGGAGATTCAGGGAAAACAAACAAAGTTGTACTCATAAACAAAAATCAATAAAATGATTATATTTGACATTTATTTTATTATTGAAATTATTTATTTTTTGCATGCAAAACTTGTGACAAATATGTTTATGGCATGCCCCATGCATGGAACCACTCTACCACTCATCTCCTTATCTCACAAATCAAATATCCATACCTCGGAGTCGATTACTCTGATGGCCAAAAAAACAAATTATGGTGCCCATCCAAGAACAAATAAGCGGTGACAAATCTCTGCTGGGTAACGCCTTACTATAGTTTTCCAATGAAATTCGTCAAATGAATCCAAATTTAGCAGATATGAGGATTCGGCAAATTCGTCAACTTCAAACGTGGTGAGGAATTCCATGGTGGTCAATGCGGATAATGTTTATGCGTAACTTGTCGCGATGATGCAGACCGTCAAAGCTTTGAGAAATACATTGAGGACAAAGATCGCCAAATTGTAGAAATCATGAGCAAGTTTGAACTTTACAACCTCGGACAGACAAGTCACGATCCAACACCATAAGCGGGGGTTACTGCCAAGTCCATCAATGTCTAAAGTGTTGATCAGTCAGCTTCAGCTGCAATGTTACTGTTAAAAATGAATGTAATCACAAAGAATGATTGTAGACAGTTCGCTTGTACTATACACAAATAGAATAAATATTGGGATTTGATAGCAGATCTTTAGGATTTTCCATTCGATACTTTCCATATTTAGGATCCTAGGTATATGTATATATATGTATCACTTCATAGAATAATATACCAAATTGATTCTTCCATACTTTGTTTATTATATGATATTACAACCATATATGTGGCTTCACCGAAGTTGACTCTGACTCGTTGGAGTTGACAAAAACTTTCCGGCAAATGCGTGGAGGCATATGTGTGTCGATTCTCTGTTCAGCTGTATTCTCCGAGATCACCTTTCGATTAATAATGGTTTTCCTCTGATCACAGAACCTTATTTTCGTGAAAATAGTCTCGAATCAGATTGTATTATAATTAGTTGTTGGTCAGGTTTGTGTACTTCTACTGTTGCTTTATTTCTGGGATTCTGAAGTATATTGATAATATACTTGCATTTGAGTTTGCTTATTTTATGAGTTGATGTTTGTTAGGTTGTTGTTATGTTTCTATTGAGTCATTTTTTTTGTCAAAAATTTAGTTTGGTCTCTTTAATTACTCTGTTGGCTATTGAGAGAATCTATTTGCTTAAAGATGGGTGATAGCAAGATGGAGGTGGGTGGTGGCTGGCATTGTTCCTGGTATGTTCAAAATTACAGAATATAAATTAAATCTAATTATTTGAAATAGAGTAAGACTATTAGGGTTTATTTGCGTAGTATTGAAAAACATGACTATCTAGTTCAAGACCCCCTACTGATGGAACTAAAAAAAATATGAATGAGTCACGACGCATGATTAGTTTTGCAAATTAGAATTCTATTACTAGTGAACTTATAGTTTGACTACTCATTGTGAGTAATCAAATATTTAATGGACTATTTGGAGTTTGTCTCCTCTGACTAGGAATATGTACGGAATTTATGATATGTGCAAGATGTTTTATCATGTTGAAAAGGGGAACAAAAATCTCACTGCTTATTTTATGGATTTTAGAAACACCTTTTAGGAATTAGATAAGCTTTTTCCATTCAGTACTGATATTAAGGTGCAATAGACTTAGAGAGAACAAATGGCTATTATAAATTTTTAGGAGGTCTCCCTTTTAAATTTGAGACGGCTAAATCTTAAATCTTGTCTAGCTCTGAAATTACATCTCTCAAGGATGTCTTTAGTAGGGTACTACACAAAGAGAATATTTCGTCCGTTCAATAAAATGTCCTTGTTGCTAAAAGAGGAGGAAATGATCCAGGAAGAAGATCATATTTCAAGGGAGAAAGAAATAAAATATTAGAATCCAATAAATATATGTGTCATTATTTTCATTAGTCAGGCCACTGAAAGTGAAACAGTAACAAATTGCAGAATAATAATTAAAATGATACTCGAGCAAAGGCTAATGTTGCAGCTGCTCTTACTCATCTTCTAATAGAATAATTCTTGTCTCGGATGAGGAATTTGCTAGATTTTCTCAATTTTAAGAATCATTAAGGAACCAATTTCAATTATTGCTGCCGATAAGGTAAAGTAAATAAATGGGTGATTCATTCTGGTGTCACAAATTATATGACATGTAATCCTAGTACCTTTGCTAGCTTTCGTCCCCAAAAATTACCATCTATTGTAACCATAAACCATGGGTCAATCGATATTGCGATGGCATCTCGAACAGTTAAACTAACCCTCTGTTACGCTGTCATCTGTATTAAGTCTACTAAAATTTATCTTTAATTTAATCTCGGTAAGTAGACTTACTAAAGAACTAAATTGTTTTGCCTTATTCTCCCCGATCATTGTTTCTTTCAGGACTTGTGACGAAGCAGATTATTGGTAAATGTCAGGTATATGACGATTTATACATCTTTGATGAATAAGTGCCTCGGTCTATTAAATGCTCTAGTGCCATATCTCAATTTAAAGCACATTATCAGTTATAATATCCTTCTCTGCCTATTTTGAAGAAGCTCTATTCTCATTTTCATAGTGTTTGTTCGTTGGAGTTTGAGTCATCGGAGTTAACAAAATATCACCATAGCTCATTAGGTCATAGAGTTAATAAATGAATATAATATCCTTTTAAGTCAGTTTATTCTAATGTATGGGGACTATGTCCAGTTGTGTCCAAATTTGGGGTTAAGTATTTTGGTACTTTTGTCGATGATTTTTCTTAGATGACTCAAATTTATTTATGAAAAATCGAAATATAATGTTTTGTCACTTCTCTACTTTTTATGCTGAAATTAAGACTCAATTTCATACTACTGTATGCACACTAAGGAGTGATAATGCTAAAGAGTATATGTCAGCATCAATTAGTCTTAAATAGAGAACAGGTGATTATTCACTTGTCATCTTGTGTCGATAAATCTTCTCGAAATAGAGTTGATATAGAGCGCACTTTTGCTCCAGATGAAGGTCCCTAAAATTTTTTGGAAAAATTTAGATCTACAGCTTTGTTTACCTTGAAAATAGTAATTATAATTATATTTGATTTTGTGGTTCTAAAAGAACGTGATATATTATAATGCTAGTTGTTAAGCAATAGATGCTTGGTGTGAGTCAAGAAAATAAGATAAGGGTAAAAGAAAGCAGAGATATGCAAACCAAGCTGCCTCAGATCGGTGTCTCGAGCTGGCCGAGATAGGGCCTCGATGCCGATTTACAGTGTTAACAACGAGTGGTCGATGGAGGTCTGACAATATTGTGGGCCTCGAAAGTGGACATTTATGATCAATGATGGATAATAAATGAGGAACAATCAATGAAATACAATAAATGTAAGCAACAAATCAATAGAGAGACAACGGAATATGTTTGAGTTAAAGAGCAGAGAATGTTCTTCTTCTTGTATTGAATATCATGTATCTTTCAAAATGACAAGGGTCCCATTTATATAGGAGGGAAAATTCCAACATAGTGCATATGCATTTATTACAAAGATATGAAGCTAGTACAACTACTTAATGTCACGGTACGGACTTGCACTATTCTTGTAGACCCGGTCAGCTTTAACCACGTGCCTTTTGGGAATTTCCCGCTTGTCCATGATAATCATCGATTTGCACTGCCTCGAGGTCGAGCATAGGGAACCCTTGGGGTCGAGCCATGAGTTGTGTCTCGAGCCTTCTAAAGTCGGGCTATGAAATGCCATTTTAATCATAAAATCGGACTCTCCGATTTTAGCGGTATACAGATAGTCCCCGCGTTTCTTAGAATGAAATGATAAGAAACGGTCTTGAATTCTTGCCTCTTCGATACTTCCATCATGACGCCAGCCTTGTCATAGCATTAAATGGCATGACTCAAAGGCTGCGTAGAGGTCGCTGTCAGCACGATTATTAAGAAGCCCACAAATCGCTATTAGTTCGACCTTTCAGCTCCTCAAACATTGCCCAAATGGCTTCTATAAATACTTCAATTCGTTTTCCATTCACACTTTTACAACATCTTCAAGTTTTTAGAGCTAAGTTCAGAACTTTCTGCATCCATCTTCTTTCTGCACTTGTTTCTTGATATGCTTTCTTTGAAATTAAGTTATAACCATGGCAAAAACCTCCAAAACGGTACCTCATAAAGAGGGCACCACTTCTTCATCACGCCCGTCCAAGGGCAAATCTAAAACACCTCCAAGTATCGAACAATGTATTCCCGGTTCCTTTGATACAATTTCTGATTTTACCATCGATAAACCCCCTTCTACATCGGGCCGATGCGAGCCCATGTCTCGGTACATCAGTGTGGTGATCGATACAAAGAAAGTGAAGATAGAATACCGATGGGGGGAGGCAGTGCAAGTAGAGACCCCCAAAGACGAGGAAATTATAGTAACGCGCAAAGCTGGCTTCCTCAGCGTATATACATACCCCTTCACTTTAGGGCCTGTAGATTCTTCTTCCCAACCGATAGATCCGGTGATTCTTGACTTTTTCCGTCAGTACCGAGTGACACTCGGTCAAATTTATCCTTCTTTCTGGAGGATTGTTTACATGCTCCGATATTTCTCCAATCGGGTCGAGGGAATGACATTCACCCTCGATCACTTAATCATATTGTATAGCCCCCGTATCTTTCAAGGGGGTTTAATCAAGCTACACCATCGATATGCTAAGACGTTCTTTGCGAGCATCGAAGAGGACAAAGACCGGGGATTGATGAGCCGGTTTGTCAGAGTAAGAACCTCAGGCATCATCCATGCTGATAGGATGCTATTCCTGGAGGAATGGAACATGAAGCGTAAGCATCACTACATCGAGCACATTTTACTGCCCTTTCTTCTTCTTCTGAATTGATTTTCTTTTAAATATGCAGCCACCGTTTGGTTCCCGGCGCGGTCCAGGACCTTCCGGAATGGATCAAATGTTTAGACTCCGCTTTTCCATACTGCAAGCGTGCTTGGCAAGATTTGGCCAAGACGCGGTGGCAAGCCAAGAACCACGGTAATCCCTTCTCGCCATCGTAGCCAAATTTCGTATAAGTATTCTTTGTAGTGGTAAATTTGATATATCATGCCTGTGTAGGCCTCGGGGAAGGTGTGTCGATGGGGCCGCCTCCTCCCGGTGAAGAAGAGGCTTCGAAGTCCTACAAATACAGGAAAAGGAAGAAGGAGGTGTCGGTGGAGTCTCCAAAGGCAAAGAAAACAAAGACCCGAAAGCCCAAGATCGATGCCACGGTCTTGACTTCGGTTGCTGCTGCAAGTCTTCGTATTGAAGCCGAAGAAGATGATGATGATCACCCTTTGGTACAAAGGGTAAGGCAAAACGCTGACACTTCGAGTAATGCTAGACATAAGGCTATTGAGCCGGAGAAGGTCGGCGCAAACCCATCTCATACTGAAGAGGAGAACCTTGAAGAGAGTGCGGGCGCAGTCCCCGAGCCTCAAGTTGGACATGGTACAGTACGTACCGGTGAATCCCCAATAGAAATTGATGCCGTGGGCGACTTTGAATCAGGCCCTTCATTTTCTCCAGGGGAGATAACGGTTTCCCAGAACAGAGGCATTGCTGATGTGGATATTTATCGGGGAGAGGATGACACATTCAAAGATTATTTTGAAGGCGTTGAGGAGGAGATCGACCTCAATGCCTCCGTCTCTCTCGAGGAGGCCGAGAGGCTTCAGAAGCAGGTGATCTTCTTGCTATACTGTCTGTGTTTCAGATTTTTATTCTTGCTTATCTAACTTTCTTCCTTTGTGTTGTAGGTCAAGAAGTTGTATGACCAAGATTTATCCAAGCTAAATGATGATCTTACTTGCCGCGAGGAGGAGCTCGAGAAGCTTACCTCGGAGATGAATGAGTCGAAGGCTTCCTCTGCCAGAAAGAAAGAAGAGTTGAATGAGCTTCGGACAAGTCTGGAGGGAGTGCATCAGGAAAGGACCAGCTTCGCCGAGCAGGTAACATCGCACTCATGAGCTCATTTTCTTAATTTTATAAGTTGGTGCTCAATATCTAGATTTGTCTTTGTAGATCGAGCAAAAGAATGCCCTGGTGGGGAAACTTCAGGAAGACGTTGCAACCAAGGATATAGAGATCCTCGAGCTGAAGAGGCAGAATGAAGTTGTGGCCTCGGAGAGAGACCTTTTGCGGGGAGAGTTGACCTCGACCCAGGATTTTCTTCGAAGTGCTCAGGAGGAGGCCACAACATTATCTGCGGCCAAGTCTGAGGCCGATGAGTATGTAGCCTCGTATAAAAGAGATGTCACTGTCGCTAATGATTGAGCTAAGGAGATATCCGAAAAAAGGCCGAGCTGAAACTGACTCGGGACATTGCCCACACTCGTTCACAAGCTAGGAGGCAGACCCTCGAAGAAGCAAGCGCCAAAGGTGCCGATCTCTTTGTTGAGATTGAGAAGGCCAGGACCTTAAAAGAATAATCAACACTTTTAACTTCTTCAGACGAGGGCTCTGGTAGTGACTCAGATAGTAGCAAAGGCGAAGAATAGACTTGCTTCGTCATTTATGATTTCTTCTTTCTTTTTTTCTTTCTTTTTGTATACGGGCTCCTCGGGGGATCTTTGTAAAGACACATTCTGTAAATGTATTTTTGAGAATGCAAAAAGACTCTTTGTTTCAAATCTTCAAATTTTATTTTTCATTGCTCGCGCAAAGCTAATCTTTTGAATTTTGATGTCGGCTCTTTAGAGCCCATACTTGGAATAATAGAGACCCTCGAGATCGGGCACCATCTCGGGGCTAGATCGATATGTGGATCTTGATAGCTATTTCAGAGTCCATACTTGGAATAATAGGGACCCTTGAGATCGGGTACCATCTCGAGGCTAGGTTGATATGGAAATCCCGATAACTCTTTTAGAGCCCACAATTATAGTAACAGAGATCCTCGAGATCGGGCGCCATCTCGAGGCTAGATTGATATCTCTTTTAGAGCTCATACTTGTGGTAATAGAGATCTTCGAGATCGGGCACCATCTCGAGGTTAGATCGATATGGGGATATCGATCCCTTTTAGGGCCCATACTGGTAGTAATAGAGATCCTCGAGATCAGGTACCATATCGAGGCTAGATTGATGTTGGTAGCTCCTTAGAGTTCATTTTTATGGGGACAGAGATCCTTGAGATCAGGCACCAACTCGAGGCTAGATTGATACGGGAATCTTGATCCCTCGAATGCTGCATGACATCGTCATTCATATGACATGACCGTGAAGTGACCGAGGTGGTCCCATCGGTACGCTTCCCCAAAAGTGGTAATGGTATGGTCAGAATTAATTGGCCTTCTAAGTAGGCGAATGGTCGCCGCTTGCTCTATATATGTATTTGCTCTCTTCTTATTTGAGGATTTTGCTATTTTGAGAAACTATCCTTTTTATAGAGCTTTCCTCCCTCGCATCAGTGCTTCCATCGTTTTAATTCAAAGATTTCGCTTAAGTTTTCATCTCCTTTTTCTTGTTTCACCATAATTATGGCTGCCGTTCCCAAATCCGTTCACCAAGAAGAGGATAGTTCTGCCTCTTCTTCCCGCCCGGTCGGTGGTACGCCGCCGGCGTCCAATGAGCTAACCTCGAGATGCTTTGTCTCGAGGAGGGACTTCACATTGGAGAGACCTCCCAATGTTCAGGGTCATCGGGAGCATGCATCGAGGTTCATCCCATCATAGGAGAGAAACACCTCGTGGCAGTGAGGAGAGACTGCGGATGGGGAGAAAAGGTGGTACTGCAGGTACCTTCCCTGGAAGAGAACATCATGGCTCATGTAGAGGGGTTTTTGAACGTATACACGTACCCTTTACGTTGGGCCCTCTTGATAGAGTCGTGATCGAGTTTTGTAGAAGATATCAGGTTACCCTGGCACAGGTTCACCTGTCGTTTTGGAGGATAGTGCTGATGATAAGGTTCTTTGCGGAGAGAGTCGGGCTCGAGTTCATCCTCAGCCATCTCATCAGGTTGTATCGGACCTTACATTACCGAGGCCTGATAACTTTACGACGTTGATCCACCAGACCATTTTTTGCCAACGATGAAGAAGATGGGGACCGAGGGTGGATGAGTCAATTTGTCCGAGTGCGGACTGTCGATATTATCCCCGCAGAGTTCCTGCCATTTCCTGATAAATGGAATTTCACACGTAAGTGGTACACTTGTGTTTTTATCATTTTCGTTCATGGTGGAGGCAGACTCCGTAAAGATGTTTTCCTTTTCTTTTTTGCAGCAATCCCGTGGCTGCCATGCAAGGTCCCCGACCTGGCAGACTAGACTCCGAAACTGGCAGCTTGCTCGACTTACGATGAGCATAAGTGGAGAGATCTGTCCAAGGGTAGATGGGAGGCAAAACACCACGGTATGTGCTGTGTGGTTTATTTTCTTGAAAAGTGCTTTCTTTTATGTGTATTAACTTCGTCACCATAGGTATTGGAGAATTTTCTGAGATGGGACCGTGCCCCCTTGGAGAGGAGGAAGGATCGTCGGCCTCGGGGCCGGGGAATGATAATAAACGAAAGGAATCCTTGAAGGACGAGGGTGCTTATAGCGAGGAAAGGCCTGCTCGTGGGCTCAAAGAAGATGTATTAGCTGAGCCTGCAGCACCCGAGACTTTTAGCCTCGGAAAAATGGTTCCTCCTTTGTCGCCGTCTTTTTTTCCCGTCGAAGGTACTTTGAGGGATAAAGATTTTCTGCCGCCATCTTTTTCTCCCATCGAAGGTACTTCGAGGGGTGTTTGAGATCAAGGGCTGCCTGAAGGGAGCGGTGTCCCGAATGATCATGTTCCTTCTCGGGATGGTTTAATTGGGGCCGAAGAGGCCAGACCAGTAGATGCACACTCAACTTTTGAGGAGGCTCAACGGCTCTATTCTTCGGTAAGTTCCGATAACCTTTAGGTGTTTTCAGCTTTGTAACTTTGTTCTTCTAAATTGAAGTTTCTCTTTCACAGGCTTTTGACAAGCTTAAGTCCGAGTTGCTTCACTGCGTTGCTCGGTTGCAAAAACCCTTGGACGGGGAGAAATCCCTTAGGATTCTATGTGATAAAAGAGCAAAGGAGTTGATACATCTTCGGTACGAGATGAATCAATGCCAGAAATACGAAGGCCACCTCGAGAGACATGTAATCTTTATTTCGAGGGGATGCATGTTTCTTCTCCTATCTTCGGAGATTAACATTTTGATGTTTTAGTTGCATAGAAAGACGGAGGACCTGGAGCGACTTTGGGGAGAAGTCGGTCATGCCAAGTATGAGTGTAATGAGCTAAGGGCTCAGATAGATTCCCAAGTTGCGGCCAAGAAGAATGCTTTGGCCAAGGCTTCTGCCCTCCCGGTGCAACTCCGGAATGCTCGTGCAAACAACTCGGTGCAGACGAGCAAGATTATAAGGCTCGAGTTTGACCTTTTAAAGATGAATGACGAGGTTGTGGACGTCGAGCTGAAGCTGAGGAGATTCGAGCTAAGGCTGATAAGAAAGTGGCCGCCTGTTTACAAGACGCTACTGATGCTCGTGCCGAGTTGAGAGAGGCTTCTGATCGGGAGAGCAGAAGTAATGAATATGCCTGATACATATCTTGGAGGGAAACCCTTGAGGAGATCCACGCTAGGGGCTTCGATCTCTCGGAAGATATAGAGCAGGCCAAGGCGGATGAATGCGACGCCAAGTTCCTTGTGTCAGATTTCGAAGACAATAAGGGAGAGGCCGACTAAGCCGCAGTCCTTGAGGGGAAAGTTGACTAGGCTTTTCCTTTCTGATTCTGTGCATAGGGCTCTTAGAGAGCATTGTAAATGAAGCGTTGTAATATTTTACATATATATAAAAAGAGAACCTTTCGGTTTTCTCCTTTCATGAATTTCCATTTGCTCGTGTCTGTCTTTATTTTGTTTTGACTTTTGATGTTTGTCAATGATTAGCCAGATGAATTGGACTTCGATGTAAAACCCTTAGGTTTTGTGCCCGATGTGGCGATAATTAGTCCGATAAGTTGGACTTCGTCATGAACCCCTTGGGGTTATGCGCTTGATGCGTGATTAATAACAATTGATGTTTAACCTGTTCAGGGCTCAGTCTTCGAGTCGGGTTTCGACTTCGAGCTCATCGACCCTTAGGTTTATGAATTGGCCCTGAGGCTCTTTAAGCTGGCCCGTAGGCTCATATGTATTTTCCCTTAGGCGTTTTAGGCTGGCCTATAGGCTCTTACGCATTGGCCATTAGGCGCTTTTTAGTTAACCGTTTAGGGCTCAGTCCTCGAGTTTGGTTTCAAATCGAGCTCATCGATCCTTAGGTTTTCGAATCGGCCCTGAGGCTCTTTTAAGCTGGCCCGTAGGCTCTTATGCATTTTCCCTTAGGTGTTTTAGGCTGGCCCGCAGGCTCTTACGGGTCGGGTCAGCAAGACCTCTAGTGTGGCTATATTTTTCCCTCGTTAAAGATTTCTTTGAAGTTTTGTGTTCATCCTACTCTTCGACGGATCGATAAGAACCTCGATTGTGAGCCGTATGTGACGATAAATGAGCACCTCGGGAGGTTTCGCTCGATGGATGAATTGTTTTGAAGCCTTTCATTGTTTGGAGCCGACATGATCGAAGCTCTTTTGCTTATGCCGAGGGTAGCCTGATTTAACCGGTTCTTTTCAAAGTATTTTTGAAGTATTTGTGATTTTATGGCGACGGTCGGGCGTCCCCTAGTTGCGTTAGTTTGGACGGAGCCTTATGACCGTAGTCATTATGTTTGGCCGTAGCCTTTTGACCGTAGTCATCGTGTCTGGCCGTAGCCTTTTAGTCCCCGAGCAACATAATCTCGACGTCTATATCGAGGGTATGACTTTTTAGGGGTCTTACAATTTTGAATATATAGCCTTGATTTTAATATCGGGATGATACCTTTTTAAGGTCTTGCAAATTGAACATGCCTTGCTTGAGGTCTTACAGATTTGGTCATGCCTTACTTGAGGTCTTACAGATTTGGTCATGCCTTACTTGAGGTCTTACGGTTTTGATAATGCCTCATGGAGGTCTTTTCGGTCTCGAAGTTGCCGACCCTAAGGTCTTATGGCGTCGAGTTTTGATAGCTTCGATGGGGTGACAGTCAACGACTGTCCCCGAGACATTGAAAGTTTTTGGCTTTAGAGTCGCTCCTTGTAAATTTGATGTTGCCTCATTTGAGGGCTTATGAGCTTGAAGTTTCCGGCCTTGAGGTCTTACGACCTCGAGTTTTTGATGCCAGTTCCTGAGTGTCCGGGAAATTTGTGGCTCTGGAGCCATTTTTTGTGAAAATAGAAGCTTCTTTGAAGCGCAAAGCGTTTTGATGGTAAAAGATACTCCTTTGATTACTTGGTACAAGTATACATAGTTTTCGCCGTCGAGGGTTCGATTATTCTACGTGGACACAACTCATTTGACCGTTTGGCCCGATACATCAATCTCCTATCGAGACCCTCTTTGGCTCATTTTGATTTCTCCGAGGAGGTGATCTCCCGGGGGGATGCCCCCCAGTATTTGAGGTTGATTTAAGAGAAGCCTTGAATACTTGTTGATTCCTCCTTAGGTAGCATATAGGTGTTTCCTCGTTAAAAACCTTGTCGGTAAAACCCGTTTGGGATGAAACCCGATCTAAGGGAAAAAGAGCGTAACGCATGATTTAAAACCTAAGGTCTTCGAGCTTAGGGGGTGCTTCGATTCCTCTCAATCGAACACCTGCACATAGGTTAGTGCAACACGTAAATGAAAAGGGAGAGGGTTATACCTTAGAAGTGATGGCGTTTGAGCCTCGATATGCTTCAACTGCTCGCTCCGAGGACGTGGTACGGTCCTTTACACATCCATTCGGGTGCAGCCGAGGATGTAGCTTGTGATTTCTACTTGGTTGTTTGCTTGTCCTTTGGCTCCTTCAATGTAGAAGGGATCGATTTCGGTGCCATGTCGTGCACCGCGAACATCTCTCTCGCTACATGTTGCTCTCCGTATACCCTTTTTATTCCATCCTTCGTTGAAAACTTCGTCATTTGATGAAGGGTTGATGGTACTGCTCTTATGCAGTGTATCCATGGCCTTCCGAGCAAGGCATTGTACCTCATGTCTCCTTCGATGACATGAAACTTGGTATCTTGGGTTGTACCGGCCACGTTAACCGAGAGGATGATCTCCCCTTTCGTTGTCTCGCTCTCCATGTTGAATCCGTTGAGGACTCGAGAGGCGGGCACGATTTGGTCGAGCAGTCCGAGCTGCTCCACCACCCTCGACCTGATTATGTTGGCCGAGCTACCTGGATCCACAAGCACATGTTTAATTTGAAATTTATTTACAAGAAAGGAAATTACCAATGCGTTGTTATGAGGCTGAGACACGGTCTCGATGTCATCTTCGCTGAATGTGAGAGCGTCCTCGGGTATGTAACCTTGAGTTCGATTTTCCCTGGTGATGGATATTTTTGTTCGTTTGACAATGGGTTCCTGTGGGGCGTCGATTCCTCCAATGATCATGTGGATGACGTGCTATGGTTCTTCTGTTTCGAATTTCCTATTCGCCTCCCTTTCTCGAAATTGGGTCTTAGCTCGGTCGTTGAGGAACTCTCGGAGGTGTCCTCTTCTAAGTAGACGGGCTACTTCTTCTCGGAGCTGTCTGTATTCTTCGGTCCTATGACCGTGTGTGCCGTGAAATTCGCACATCAAGTTATGGTTCCTTTGCGAAGGATCCGATAGTACGGGTTTTGGTCACCTGGTATCTTTGATTTTACCTATGGCCTACACGATGTCTGAAACATCAACATTGAAGTTATACTCTGATAACTGGGGTTCCTCCACCAGTCCTGTGTGCCTGTCAAAACCGGCTTTGTTCACGAGTCCCCAAGAGTTCTGGCTTCGACCCATCTTTTGGTCATTTCGGGGTATGCTGCGACTCGGAATATTTCTCCGAATTTCTATGTACGGTCGATACCTTTCTTTGTTTGACCTTGTCTCTCTCTCTCGAAGCCTTGATTCAATCCTCCTTGTGAGGTCCTCGAATATCTTCATAATAGCGGGGTCGACTGCTGACCCGTTATTGCTCGACCTTTCTGGTGCCTGTTCGACGCGAAGAGCCGCTTCCGGTGCTACTGTGCTTGGAGTTTTTGATGGCTTTGTAGCTGTTGGCCCATGTCACTGAATGGGTTTTGAATATTGACAACAGGTGTCCAGTTGAACCAGGTCCATCATAGCACACACTTCTGTATGAAGCAGTTGGATCGCAAATAGTACAAGTCTAGGAGATATTAGTGTTTACTAAATATCAAAGAACTAAGAGAATGTCTCCTAGTACGAAAAGGTTGCAAATTGATAGAAAAGACAGAACTTGATTTCAGCTAAGACAGGAATAGAGGAAGGAAGTTGAGTTACAACCAAACTTGTCTACCAAGGAAGAGTTGGATCAGAATTGTATCATGGACTCAACAAACGGCCTCTATAAATAATCAAAGTATTACGGCTGAAAG
>ML244395.1:3923-20901 GCA_005239495.1 Nicotiana undulata
TGGTTGTCCAAAATTTCATAAAGTGAATTTTTGAGTTTTCAATATCCATTCAGAGTCGGATTTATGTAAAACCAGTAGGGTTGGACTCGTAATTGAATGGATTATCAGATTTTGTGAGTTTCATTGGGTTCGAGGGTACAGTCCCGGGTTTGACTTTTTATTGGCTTTGGGCTTTTCATATTCAACCTTTATTGATTTAGTTTATTTGCTTTTGCATTATTTATGTTCTTGAGTTGATTTTTTTTAGTTTTGAGTTTTTGGAGGTCGGTACACGCAAAATGGTATTTCTAGAGTATTGTTTGGCTTGCTCGGTATTGGATTTGGCTTGTTCGAGGTTAGAAATACTTCTAAACTTGGTGTTGAAGGTATGAACCCGTGAATATATGTCTTATGTGTTTGGTTTTGAGGTGACGCACATGCTAGGTGAAGGGCGTGCGGGCGTGCACCATGTGAATTATGACTCGGATGATTCTATGATACCATGTAGTATTCAATCTTGTTTTTATCCATGAAATTCTGACGTTCTTGAATAATTGAGTTGTGATCCATGTTAAAAGTCATATTTAGGCTATGTACTTATTTTATTAGGGCCAACTAAGGTCATTGTTGCAATTGAGTTATTTGCTTAAATTGTATTTTCAGTATCTGTTGTCATCGTTATCACATCATGTTACCATTGTTTGGGCTAATTGGAATGAGATTTGTGAGCCCAAGAGCCTAGACAGATAGACGAGGTTGTGATTTGTTGGTTATATGAACTCATGGTGTGGTTCTGTATGGGCCTTATAGAGATATTTGAGCGAGATGGTTATTAGGATGTTGAATAGTCGATTGCGCCTTGGTTATGTTCTTCCAGACTGTGGTATAAAGTGTTATTCCCTTATCCATTGTTATGGTTATGCACTTGCGTACTTGATGTCGAATTGCTTTTGTTGTTGATTTTGGGCATTTTGGGTCTCGAAATATTTTATATGGAGCGGTGTTTGGATGGGTCATGTATAGCAGTGAGGTTATGATGAGATATGATCATTTGTGTTAGATTTGGGTGTTTTGGTTCTACTATGTATGATGGGTTCATAGCATTGAGGTTGTGGTGGTACTTGTTGCGCTTGCAGAACGATTCTCTCACTTGAGTTATTTTCCATATTTAGGTGCATTTGAATTGTTGCGTATTGGTGCACGGATTGCACGGTTTGTGGCTTAAGGGTTGTATTGGTGTGGCAGGTTAGTAGATTGGTTGTATTTGATGAGATGAGGTCATTGGACCTAGAATGGGTACTATAGGATTTGATTACATCGTGTATGGAGGAATAATATCATAAGTCGGATTAGGATTTGGCTTTGGTTCTTGTTGGACAAGAGAGGGATCCATGACTTGTTGATCTAATAAGTGGTTATTATTTTTTGCGTGTTTCTTTCATCGTCGACAGTGCACGAAGGTTAAGAATGAGTTTTTGTTTGATACGAGGTTTATAACCGGTACTGGGTTTTTTTTTAGCAATTATTGTGGTCGTAAACTATCGTTACGAGTATGCGAGTTATGCGATATATCAAATGATTACATCATGGGTTACGAATATGACTTGATACAACTTGTTCAGACCTATACAGTGTGTAGGTTCGAGATTCAGGTCTTGTAAGGAATTCTAGATGTGGAAAATTAGGTTCCAAGGTTTATGGGCTAAGGTTGAATTAAGAATCTTCAGTTATGTTGTGTCATCACGCTTATATGGATTGGGGTGACGTGGGATCACCCCAGGTTATGTGCCTGGTAAGGTTACACGCTAATTTGATGGATTTGGAATGACTCTTGGCACGTTTGAGGACGATCTTAAGTTTAAGTGGGGGAGAATGTAACGACCAGCCGGTCGTTTTGAGCATTTTCATTCCATTCCTATTTGAAGTCTTGAGAAATATCGTATCATGTATTATGACTTGTGTGAATCGTCTGTTTTGGTTTACAAGTTATTCAGAAATTGATTTGGAATAATGATTCTCAACTAAAAAGCTTTTAGTTGAAAGAGTTGACAAAGTTTGACTTTTTAGTACTTGACCTCAGATAAGATTTTTGATGGTCCCGTTAGGCCTAGATGGGAATTTTGGGATTAGGAGCGGATTGGCATCTTGATATTTCTAGAATATTTCGGAAATATTTGGCGAAAGTTGAAAATTTGAAGGTTTGGAATGTTCACAATTTTGACTGGGAGTTTGATGATATCAGATTGTGGTTCCGAAAATTATAGCTTTGTTATATCCTTTGGATATGTGTGCAAAATTTGAGTTCATTTCACGTTGATTCAATAATGTTCGATATGAGTTTTGGAAGTTGAAAGATTCAAAGTTCATTAAATTACATTTGAGGTGAGATTCATAGTTTTGATGTTGTTATGCATAATTTGAGGCCTCAAGTAAGTTCTTGTTATGTTATGTGACTTGTTGGTATTTACAGGCGGGGTCTCGAGGGGATTAGTTGAGTTTCGATATGTTTGGGTTGTGTTGCACTCATTTTTGATGTTTTGACGTCGTTTTTCAAGCATAAATGATACCACATTAAGCAATTGAGCTCCAATTTATGTTTTTATTGAAGCATTAGACCACCCGTGTCGTAATTTTGGAACCATAGCAACTGAATCATCAAGTTTCGACATCATATGAGGAATTTATGGTCATTTTACTAAGAATTGGGTTTCTATAATTTTCAGATTAATTATGAAATTGTCACTGAATTCATATTTAAAAATCTGCATTATTTTCAACAATATTGAAACCAACATATCTCATTCATTATAAGGTCAAATGTAGTGATTCAAATGCCTAAATTGACTGAAATTTTAGAAGGAATCCACTGGAATCATCAAAATCAACTTTTAGTATCATTTGGCACAAAGAACGAGGTAAAAACTAGACAAACACATATAATATCGAGAGTTTGTTCATTTGGTCAAATTTTTAGCTGGGGAGCTCGGATTTGGGCGATTTTGGATGAGATTTTCACCGTAGGAATTGTGGTAAGTGTTCTATACTCGTTTTTTGATTATATTTAGTGAATACATCTTCATTTATGGCATTTGAACATCGATTCGGAGTCAGATATGAGTGAAACAAGTTGGGGTGGGCTCGTAATTGAATGAGTTGTCGGATTGTGTGAGTTTCATCAGGTTTCGATGTGAGGGCCCGAGTTTGACCTTTTGGTTAAATTTATGCTTTTGATTAAAGATTCATCCTTTATCGATTGAGTTTATTTTCTTTTGCATTATTTGAAGTTTTGAGTTGCTTTTGGCTAGTTTTGAGCTATTTAGAGGTCGGTACACGTGGGATGGAAATTCTATAGTATTGTTTGGCTTGATCGGCATTGGATTTGGCTTGTTCGAGGTAAGTAACACTTCTAAAATTGGTGCTGAGGGTATGAATATCTGAATATACGTGTTATGTGTTTGGTATTGAGGTGACGCACATGCTAGGTGACTGGCGTGTGGTCTGCACTGTGTGAATTATGATTCGGATGATTATGTGGTACCGTGTAATATCCTATCTTGTTTTTATCAATGAAATTCCTACGTGCTAGAATAATTAAGTTGTGATCCATGTTAGAAATCATGTTTAGGCTTATTCTGTTGGGACCCACTAAGGTCATTGTTGTTGTTGTTGAGTTATTTGCTTAAATTGTAATTACATACTCAGTCATATTCATTCATTTGCATATCATATCTCAGTCTCTGTTATCATCATTGTCACATCATGTTATCATTGTTTGGGCTGATTGGCATGAGATTCGTGAGCCCGAGAGACTGGAGAGATTGATGATCGAAATGAGGCTGGGAGTCGGATTGTGAGTGATATTGGTGAGATCAGGTTGCACTCCAGAACAATTATTATTGATCCATGATGGGATCAAGCTGCACATCGCAACGAGTATTAGTGATTTATATGTGGATTAGGTGCAATGATTGAAGCCATATGATAGAAGGCTCAGTAAAAGAAACTGGAAATCCCTTGAAAAGATAGACAGATGCATAAACTTTCCTACTACTACACTTCTCTCTTTTGTTTCTCTTGTGAAAACTTCCCTTTTATTTGCTTATTTGATGGACAATTTTTGTGCTCCTTTTCGTCCATAAAATTTTTGATAACTAAACCTTTTATTTTGAGTATTTACGTCACATTTTATATATTGAGCCTTATACATGTTGATATTATATTTTGGGAGTTACTGGTATGGTTCGATTGGAACCTGAGGGGCTCATAAAATTTTTGACATATTTGGAACATGGTTTTATTGGAGGTCTTTTTATACTATCTGGTGCAATGCAATCGTGTAGCCACACGACCAAAGAGAATGTTGATCGTTCTTTGTGATAGCGTAGGTTAATTGGGATAGGGACCCCGTGCATTTGATTTTCGTGACCACAATATCCGTCTCACGAACGCGGAGAAAGCTAACCTAGCATGCTTTTGAAAATGCGTGTAACAATCCAAGTGGTTATTTTGAGTTCTAGAACCCTCTTTTCCCAATTTGAGTGTCACCATCCAACATTTCACCGTGAGGGTCATGATGGAAGCTATTACCTAAGACTAAGTAAGCCTATAACAAGACAATATCGAACAAAATATAATAACTCCAAAATGTTAATAAAAGCTGAGAGAGGCCATAAAGTAGCTTAACCAGAGATACAACAGTCATCATCCCAAAATCTGGTACTACTCAGTCATAAATGCTACATGAAATACATACGACGTCCCAACAGTACATCACTGTTCGAGATACATAAACAATAATACAGAAATAAAAGAGGGTGAAGTACCTAGATCTGCACAAAAAATTTGTAGAAGCGTCGTATAAGTACACCATAGTAAGTACCACGTAAGTGCCAAGACTTACCTCGGTGGAGTACTCACGAGGTTCAAGTCAAGACAATGACTAGTTAAATAATCTGTTCAAAATATCAATATAACCTAACAACGGAAAGTATAACAAAACAAATATCAACAACATCGAAGAATGTGCACACCACTCAATGTAAAATTATCCAGTTTCGCTAACAAAGTACCAACGATAATGGGGCATGTGATAACCTATTGAGTCCAATCAACACTATTATAGAGGTGGAAACATTTGAGGAAGTACGTTTGTGATTAAAACATTAACCCTCGGTCCACCACAAGAACAACAACAATGAATCCCCCTTATATATCTCATAACATTCCCAACAAGCCACCCTTATTTCGTCGCATGGACATTAACAACAGGATGCCACTTTTATGTCGCCGTATGCACATAAATAACCATCCTTTTCTTTCCACATACACATTACAATGAAATGCCTCCTTTATATCGCTACATGTGCAACTCATTCACAAAACAACAATCAACCGAGGACTCAACAACAATGTGCACAAGAATCCATAACAATAACATAAGAGTGCGGGAAGTGAACAACAATAAAAAATGTTTCATATAACAAACAACCCCAATTCAACGCGTAACAATAGCCTAAGTCTAATTTAGTCAATACTACACACATGACAATGCAAACACTCATCATCTCATGTACACGTCGTCTGATATAGCACAAATAATATAAATTAGACCAAATATTAAGGAATAATTCTCCCACACAAAGTTTGGCATGATATACCTCAAATAACCTCAATTAATACTCTAAAAACATTTTTTGTTTAAAATTCACCTCCGCATAGTACAAATTTAGCCAAAAAAAAAATCCATAACATCAAACAATGTAAGAGAATCAATTTCAATTTGTAAAGTTAAGAACATAATACTCTTCCTAGAAAGTCAATAAAAGTCATGCCCGGGCCTGCCCAATGAAAACTCGGGTCGAGGGGTGTTGATACCCAATTTTTCCCTCATATGTTTTCACATAGTATATATATTTTTCAAAATGTCATTACTTGATTTAAAAGATATATAAAATTATTTTATAATTTTCTCATGGATTTTATAGCTTTGAAATTAATTTTCTTGCATTTAAATAACTTGAATACTTATTAATTACTCCTTCAAATTTCTTTGTGATGACTTAGTCAGCTAAAACTATTATTTCCACATATAATACATGTTTCAAATATTTCTTTTACTTCATTTTATATAATTACATAGTATTTTTAAAGCTATATGTTTAACCAAAGAATTAGATTCTCTGCCAAAGCTATTTTAAGAAGTACCCGGGCTTCTGATAACCAATATAATGTGCTAATAAATATAATCAGACTCGTAAAGAGAAAACAACAAGAATGTGTAAAAGTAAGTGTATTTTAATAGTGGTTCGAACGTGTCCATACAAGTTATATTTTACTCCCTTTTATAGGGAATTTCTTAATATAACGCCTACTCTTCTTAATGATTGAGCATTAATGATTAATAGTGTCATTAATGTAACATTACAATGGTTAATCATAACTGTTGCGTGAAGATTATGTAACGTTTGACTCATTCATTGAAGATCTTTGAATCTACCCTTTATTCTGCCTTGATTCATTCTGACCGTGTCTCTTCAACTCCTCAATTAGGTTGAGGTTCCTGTATCTAATTACCTCGTGGGTATGTTGTTCCATTCCTCTTTGTCTCATACCTTTTTGTAAAGTCACGACCAGTTGTCATGTTTTCATTGCTCCACATGTATTGCCTTGTCATATGAATTAATACACGTGTGAGGCCTATTTTTACCAACACAGATAGTCCCCCCACTTACCATTTATTTATAAATTAAATATTTGGTAAGTGGATACTCATTTATGGAGGGAATATTTTGCCGCCGCTTCACTTGTACCATTGCATCTGTCTTTGAATGTATACATTGTTTGTCACTTTCATTTAATGCTTGTGCCACATGGCATTCTCAGATTAGTTCTGCGATTGTTCAGCGCCTTTTAGGGCTTTTTGCGGCTGCATCAGTCACGAAGTGACGACTTCAATTATGACTTTCACGTCACTGTTTTGTTTTTCATCTTTTGACGGTCGCCTCTAAGTATAAATACCCCTTTTATATCCTTTGCTTTCACGAAAAACTTCTATCTTTCTTTCATTATTTATAAATTCTTCTTTCTTGACATGTCTTCCTCAAGCCAGCAAACCAAAAAGGTCATTATTGTAGATGAACTAACTCCTTCTTCTGTCCAATTCAGAGTAGGAAGGGTGGTAGACTTAAGAGTTTAAGTTCTACACCTTTCAAGGGTTCTTCTTCTTCTCATTCTACTCCCCCGCCATCTTCCAGGTCTTATATTCCTATGTCTTCTTCGAGGGCTAGGGCTTCTAGATCTTCATCAAAGAGTAGGGAACACAATACTTCGTGAACCGAGAGTCGATGAGATTGTCCCTGCCGAGTTTTCTTTTGTAAAGGATAGTGAGGCCATTAGTACACAGCTTTCTTCCATGTCATCACATGATAGTGCTGACCTTTTGTCACGACCCCAAATCAACAAGGGTCGTGATGGCGCCTATCGTGAAACTAGGCTAGCCCTCTAACACAATGAAATCAACATTTTCTGTTTAAAATAAATATATCTGTATATTCCGATAAAGATTTCCTTATAAGACAAATTCAATAAGAAAATAATAATCCAACGATAAAAATCTAATACCGACCCAGACCCCTGGAGTCAGTTGTCATGAGCATCTAGGACTATAAATACAATGTATAATAAAGTGACTTTGCTACTACAAAAGTCTACAATATGAAAGACAATACTATGAATTGGGGAAAAGAAAGAAGGTGAGATGGGGACGCTGAGAAGCTACCTCGATCCTCGAACAAACTCCAAACACGTGAGAGATCAACTAGTGAGATGGTCTGATACCTGGATCTTCACACAGAGGTGCAGGGAGTAACGTGAGTACGCCAACTTAGTAAGTAACCAAAGTAACTAAAACCTTGAGTGTAGTGACAAACATTTATAAATCATAATTTCATAAAACAGTAATTCAACTTTTATTAGAAGGCTCAGTATAAAGAAGATTGGGAAAACAGTAAAATTCACAATATATTAGCCTTTCAGGCACATTATCTCTCATAACAAGGTGTCTCAGCCACTCGTGATTCCACTATCAGTATTTCATGCTCACACTAAGAACTCTCGCTCAACAAGTACTAGGTATCTCTCATATGCTGCGGCGTGCAGCCCGATCCACCTTACATATGTTGCGGCATACATCCCGATCATATATATATATACATATACATATGTTGCGGTGTGCAGCCCGATCCATATAATATATATACATATGTTGTGGCGCACATCCCGATCAATATAACAGCCGGCTGTGCTTACTGGGGGTGTACATACTTCGGAGGGGCTCCTACAACCCAAGAACTGTGTTGCAGCGCCGTGCAACACGATCCAACATATAATATATATTGTTGCGGCGTGCAATCCAATCCATATAATATATATGTATATTGATGCGGCGTGCAACTCGATCCATAACTATCCTCACATACTCGTCTCTCGGCCTCACTCAGTCGTCCTCACCAGACACTCGGGCAACTCGCTTCAACTCACGGGACTCAACCTAAAATACCTCTCAGAGTTTCAAAAATAGTGTGGTAATAGTGAAAATAGCAATAAGTAGAAAACATGACTGAATTCACAAATATTCTATCAGGATAGTGTAAAAATACCCCTGAGGGTCTAAACATATCGGCACAAGGCCCCAAACATGGTTTACAACCCAAAATAAGTATAAGTCTCTAAAATACAGGTTATGTCGAGATTTCAAATCACTTATACGGCTTAATAGTCGCTACGAGATGGACCAAGTCAAAATCCCTATCGATGCACACCCACACGCTCGTCACCTAGCATGTGCGTCACCTCATTTATCAAAACAATGTAAAATACCGGGGTTTCATACCCTCAGGTCTAGAGTTACAATCGTTACTTACCTCAAAACAACCCAAAAACTACTCTGCGATGCTCTTGTCCCTCGAATCGGCTCCCAAATGCTCCGGGTCTATCAAAATAAGATTAATAACATCAAAATATGCTATGGAGACGAACCCAAATTGAATACTATCAAAACTAGCACAATTTCCGAAATTGGCCAAAACCGGGCCCACGTCTCGGAATTCGATAAAATTTACACCACAAGGATCCTCATCCTCTTCCGAGTCTATACATATCAAGAACACTTAAATCGGAGTCCAAAGGACCCCTCAAATCCCCATTTTAAGGTCTCTTAATCACAAACCCTAATTACCCATTTTCCTTCCTTAATTACTACCAATTTCATGACTTACAGTAGAAAAATCATCACAACCACAAGATATGGAGTCCAAGTAACTTACCCAATTGATAACCTTCAACAAATGGTGAAAAATGGGTGAAATTTAGCAAAGGCACCCTTTTATACTTCCTGCTCAGCGACTTCTGCACATGCGGAAGATTTCTCGCATATGAGGACCCGCACCTGCGGTCCCAGGTGTGCACCTACGAAAATGACTTAAGTCCGGACTTCCGCACTTGAGGCCCTCTTCTTGCACCTGAGCTCCTTGGACAGGCCCCCTTCTTCACCAGTGAAAGTACCATCGCACCTGCGGCCATCGCACAAGCGGCTCCCCGTCTGCAGGTGCAGCCACACTAGTAAAATGACACCACCAGCAGTTTTGCTGCAAATTCCCAAGTCCGAACCTCCGTTAACCATCCGAAATCAATCCCGAGCCCCTCGGTACCCAAACCAAAAATACCAATAAGTCCCCTAACCTCATTCAAACATAGTCGAGCCTTTGGAACACCAAAAACAATGCAAAAACACCAAAATCACATCAAATTCAAGCCTATGAACTTTGAAATTTCTAAATTTCACAAAGGATGCCGAAACCAACCAAAACACATCCGATTGACCCCAAAATTTGCACACATAACCAAAATGACATTACGAACCTGCTCTAACTCCCGGAATTCCATTCTGACTCCGATAGCCTATTTTGCACTGCCGACCAAAAATCGCCAAAAACTAACTTCCGCCAATTCAAGCCTAATTCTACACCGATATCAAAACCACATTCCAAACACACTCCTAAGTCTTAAATCACCTAACGAAGCTATCCGAGCCATAAATTCTACATTTCGAGGTTGTTTACCATTAAATCAACTCCCAGTTGGCCTTTTCAACTATTAGGCCAATATAAAGACTAAGTGTCTCAATCCTCACTACAAATACTCTAAACCCGAACCACCCGACTCCAACACATCATAAATAACTAAACAATGCATAACAAGGCAGAAACATGAATAACTATACAAATTCTACGGAACGACCGCCCGGGTCGTTATATTCTCCCCCTCTTAAACAAACGTTCGTCCTCGAACGGGTCTAGAAACATTCCTGGAGTCTCAAACAAGTGAGGATATCTGCTCCACATCTCCTGCTCGGTCTCCCAGGTGGCCTCCTCCATTGGCTTCCCTCTCCGCTGCACTTTTACTGAAGTTATATCCTTAGACCTCAACTTTCTAACCTGACGACCCAAAATAGCCACTGGCTCTACCTAATATGACATATTACCCTCAAGATGCATTGTGTTGAAGTCTAAAACATGAGATGGGTCACCAATATACTTCTGGATCATCGAAACATGGAACACCGGATGAACACCCGATAAGCTGGGTGGCAAGGCAAGTCTATAAGCCACCTCTCCAATCTTCTGAAGCATCTCAAAAGGCCCAATGAACCAGGGACTCAGATTTCCCCTCTTCCCGAATCTCATAACACCCTTCACGGGTGACACATTCAGCAGTACCTTCTCTCTCTCCATGAAAGACACATCCCGGACCTTCCGGTCTACATAACTATTCTGCCTAGATTGCGCCGTGCAAAGTCGCTCCTGAATCAATTTCACTTTATCCAACCAATCCTGAACCAAGTCTGTGCCCAATAACCCAGCCTCGCCCGGCTCAAACCAACTAACCAGATATCTACACCTCCTACCACATAAAGCATCATATGGAGAAATCAGATTACTGGACTGGTAACTATTATTATAAGCAAACTCCGCAAGCGGCAGAAACTGGTCCCATGAACCCCCAAAATCAATGACACAGGAACGTAACATGTCCTCCAAAATCTGAATCGTACGCTCTGACTGCCCGTCGGTCTGAGGATGAAACGTTGTGCTCAACTCAGTCTGAGTACCCAACTCTCTCTGCACGGCTCTCCAAAACTGAGACGTGAACTGAGTGCCTCTGTCATAAATGATAGAAACTGGGACCCCGTGCAATCGGACAATCTCCCTAATATAAATCCCAGCTAACCGCTCCGAAGAATATGTAGTACCAACAGGAATGAAGTGTGCGGACTTGGTTAGCCGATCCACAATGACCCATATAACATCAAATCTCCTTGAAGTCCGTGGGATCCCAACTACAAAGTCCATGGTGATCCTTTCCTACTTCCATTACGGAATATCTAACCTTTGAAGTAATCCACCTGGCCTCTGGTGCTCATACTTGACCTGCTGACAGTTGAGACACTGAGCCACAAACTCAACAATATCCTTCTTCATCCGCCTCCACTAATAATGTTGTCTCAAATCCTGGTACATCTTCGCGGCACCCGGATGGATGGAATATCGCGATCTATGAGCCTCTGCTAATATCAACTCTCAAATCCCATCCACATTGGGCACGCAAATATGGCCCTGCATCCTCATGACCTTTTCATCACCAATAGACACATACTTGGCATCACCTCGACGGTCCCTGTCCTAAAGAACTAACAACTTTCGGTCATTATACTGGTGTGCTCTAATCTGATCATAAAGAGATGACCTAGAAGCTACATAAGCTAATACTCGCGGGGGCTCTGACAAATCCAATATCACCAACTAACCTGCTAAGGACTGAACATCAAGTGCTAAAGGTCGCTCTGCTGTTGGAAGATAGGCTAGACTCCCCAAACTCTCTGCTCTGTGACTCAGGGCATCGGCCACTACATTGGCCTTCCCTGGATGATATAGAATACTAAGGTCAGAATCCTTGAGAAGCTCAAACCATCTCCTTTGAAACAAATTCAAGTCCTTCTGCTTCAGCAGATACTGCAAACTACGGTGATCAGTGAAAATCTCACAAAGCACTCCATACAAATAATGGCGCCAAATCTTCAAGGCTGGAACAATGGCAACTAACTGAAGATCGTGTACTGGATAGTTCTTCTCGTGCACCTTCAAATGTATAGACGCGTAGGCAATCACCCTACCGTCCTGCATCAATACCGCTCCCAATCCAACTCTAGAAGCATAACATTAAACTGTATAAGAACCCAAACCAGTAGGCAAAACCAACATTGGAGCTGTGGTCAAAGCTGACTTGAGCTTCTAAAAGCTCTCCTCACACTCCTCAGTCCACCTGAACTGAGCACCCTTCTGGGTCAGTCTGGTCATAGGTGCTGCAATAGATGAAAATCCCTCTACAAAATGGCGGTAATAACCTGCCAACCCAAGGAAACAACAAATCTCGGTAGCTGATGACGGTCTAGGCCGACTCTGCACCACCTCTATCTTCTTTGGATCTACCTTGATCCCACAAGACACCACATGGCCCAAAAATGCAACTGAATCAAGCCAAAATTCACACACTACTGGAAAATAAGCCTATGGCAACGCAAGAAAAACCGTTGCAATAAATAGGAAAACTGTTGCCATAGAGGTATGGCAACGTTTTTTCGATCGTCTCACTAGACCGCGTGGCCATAGCTCTATTGCAACGGTTAATGCAACGGTTTGAAAGATTGTCGCCATATAGCCATCTATAACAACGGTTCCTCCTCATTATACTGCGACGAGTATTTTTTGTCAACTGGAACGGTTATAAGGCGTTGCAATAAATGTTTGTGTAACGGTTATGTAATCTATTGCAACAGTTAAGTTATGATATTAGAACGGTATTTTGGCCGCTTGTGCAACGGTTATTACGTGCGGTTTTACAGTATCACCAATCTAATAGGATGTATTGCAACGCTTCAGATTACCTAGCGCAACGGTTCAGATTACCTACAGATTACCTTTCGCAACGTTTCAGATTACCTATCGCAATGGTTACATGCTATATTGCAACAGTTTACATGGTTTATTGACACAGGTTTGCTTCCTGAATGTAAATTAATATTTACATTTTAAACACAATAATTTATATATTTCACAAAATAAAACTAATGATAAACATTTATAATCCAAGTTGTAATATCCGTAAAAGCAAAATATTAGAACCCATGTACATAAGTTTTATAGTCCAAAAGTTACGAACCAAGTACATAAGTTTTACTATCCAAAAGTTAAATAAGTTTCAAAACGTTTGATAACAAAAGAATCCTAGAACATTTAGAGTTTCAGCAACAATCCAAAAATCTTCTTAAGCAGGATCTTCATTGCTTTCATCTTCCCTTTCTTCATTTTCTCCACCTACAAAAGAGGATAAATAAGATCATTATCTCTTAAAAAGCTAGTTAACAATTAAAGTACACATGAAAGGCACAAACTATTCTCATAACCACTATCAGAAGACTTATTTCAAGTCACAACTATTCTGCAAAATTGATGCCCAAATCCTTGGCTAAAATTGGAATCTAAGTTACAGGTTTGCTGGGCAGAAACATGCTAGTAGTTGCTGCAGATATGCTGTTAAGTTGCAATTCAAACAAAGTAGAAACACAATAGGAAAAATGCAGTAGTAATGCAGACAGATTCAACTGCAATTGCCTGCAGCAACTTTCGGTCAAAAGACTCTACCAAACTAACACAACTTACTGCTATCAGCTTCTCCAGTGTTGTCCTAACTCCGAACAACACTTACAATCAACACTGATCAGTATCTAACTCAAGGAGACCAACTGACTGTTAACACATCTCAAAGAGATGTAATTCAAAGGAGACCAACTGAGCCAATTCTCTAGGTGTTTCATCATCAAGCATTTAGCCACAAAGAATACTGTCATTTTCATTAACAATTATGGGATCAGGGAATTCAATGTTAACCAATTCACAAGGAATACTGTCAGCGATTCCACGGCCTTTGTCACAGTCATTTGCTGCAGCCAAAGAATGGCCTGGTGTGGGAATCTCTAAGACTTCTAGGGTTGCACCAGTATATGTTAGCGTCAATTGCACAAAACCAGATGGCGAATGAAAGAGATTACTCGACGACAAAGAGAATTCTTGCTCTAGCTTACCATTCTCAGCAAGAACATCACAAAGAGGAACTAACGTAAATCCCAATAACTGATATATGCATATGTTATGAATATCTCTAGCTTGGTGTACAAAAACATCAAGAACCCCAATATAATTAGATTTTGGTTTCAAAGGGTCCTAAACAGCAGGAAATTTTGCCATAGTAACTATATTTTTAGGCTCCATTATACAAAAGTTCACCTTTTTGACCTCACAAAACCATGGTAAACCGCTTGAATTGAAATTGAGCACAAATATTCCAAAGTAAAAGCAACATAAAGACTATTCAAAGGAAAAAAACAAACTGTTTCCTAAAACCCCCAGATGAAAAACAGAAACACAACAACAATATCTAACAACAAACTCAATGTTCCCACCTAGAGAGTAAAAGCTAAAAGTCGCTCCATTAAGCTAATCCAGAAGACTAACAAAATAACAGCACAATCGCAGGGCAGAATATCCGTACAGTGCATACTAAGGTTTCTGCCCTGTACCTAAGAGTTGGCTTCTGGAATTGTGATGACCCAAAAAGGGGTCATCTTATGTGCATCAAATTTGGACTGTGTTTCGAGGCCCGAAAGCCTCCATTGATCTCACTTCTCGATGTGCGTGCGCAGCCCGGACGCTTAGCCGGGAAGCCTTTGTGTGAAAAAAACTTGATTAAGAGTTAAATTTGTGATAATTAATTGAATAAAGTTGACTTTGGTAAATATTTTTGGTAAACGGACCCGGATCGGTGATCCGACAGTTCCGGAAGGTCCGTAGGAAAATATGGGATTTGGACGTATGCCCGGAATCGAATTCCGAGACCCAAGTCCGAGAAATAAATTTTTAAAGAAAATTATTTTATGAAAATATTAAAGGCTTATTAAAATGAACCTTGATGTGAAACCTGTGCTGCCGGGCCCGTATTATGATTTCAGAGCCCGAAACAGGTTCAATATGTGTTATATAAGTTATCTGTGAAATTTGTTGTAAAACGGACTTGATTTGATTGGTTTCGGATAAAATGAGGAAAAATTGGAGTTAATGAAGTTTTGAGAAATCTCATAGAATTTGAAATTTGGTTTGGAATGTGATTTTTTGTTCCCGAGGTCCGATTGAAATTCCGAGACTGGGAATAGTTCCGTTGTGTCATTTATAACTTGTCTGCAAATTTTGAAGTCATTCCGAGTAGTTTAGGCCGGTTCGGCGCGCTGAAGTGAATTCTAGAATTTCAAAGTTCTTAAGTTTGATTAATTTTGTTTTGGGGTTTGATTTTCGAGTTCCGTTGTTGTTTTTCATGTTCTGAGAGTTCGAGCGAGTCCGTATCACGAATATAGACTTGCCGGTGCTTTTGGACGGGGTCCCGAGGGGCTCGGGTGTGTTTTGGACCCCCGGGAGCTATGTTAGAAAACAAGAAAATCTGCTGTCTGGTTTCCTTCTCTGCGATCGCAGAAGGTGGGTTGCGATCGCGGAGAAGGATTTTGCTGGGCTGTCGATTGATCTATGCGATCGCAGCTTCCCCTTTGCTATCGCACAGGTCTGGGTTCCATACCTTCGCGATCGCAGCCCGTTTCTTGTGATCGCATTGAGTAACATCTGGGCCGGGTGAGTTTGTCCTACGCGATCGCAGAGCTCTTGCCAATTGTTCTTCGCGATCGCAGGACCTCTGCAGCGATCGCAGAGGTCCGGCCAGTTGGCCTTCGCGATCGCAAGCCCGGTGTCGCGATCCCAGTGAAGGTTTTCCTGGGCAGTACTTAAATGTCCAATTACGGGATTCTTCTTCATTATTCAATACCCAACCTCCATTAGAGCTCCTCCAAGCTAGGGAAAGGACTGCCCAAGTTCAAACTCATCAAGGTAAGTGATTCCTAGTCCGTTTTTCATGACTTTTAACATCAAATTCAAATAAAATCCTCTTTCAATTATCTTAAAATTCATAGGAATTGATAGAAAAGTGTGGGGGTTTGGGAAAATAGTGAAACTTCATTTTTAGCCAAAAATTCTTAAATAAATTATGTAATTACGATCCTTAGGCTTCGGGTAGTTCATTCCTTCGAAAATTTCCGGAATTTGGCCATGAGAGGCCGGGGTTGGAAATTGAGAATTCTTCAAGAATAGCGATTTTATTGAATAACTAAGATGAGTTATCACATTGTACATGCATTGATGTTATTATATATCTTTTGACTAGTTGCAAGTCCTCGGGTATAGAATTCGGAGTTTCGGGCGCAATTGTGGTCCGAGGGGTAGATTCGACACGAGGTGAGTCTCCTTTCTAACCTTGTAAGAGGGAATCGTCCCCATATGTGATGTACATGCTATGTTTGACTTTTTTGGGGGCTACGTACGCGCCAAGTGACGAGAGTTCGTACGTAGCGACTATTATTGTTATGTCCGGATAGTTAGGCCCACATCATGCCTTGTATGTTTCCTTGCAATGCCTTAAATATGTTTCTTTCTTTTCGTTGAAATGCTCTTATGATTTATTGTAATGCTATATTTCCTACGAAATTATGTTTTTTTTTTGCATCATGTTGTTCTTCTGAGATCCATTGAAATGAAATTGTGAAATATAAGGGAGCAGGCCGTACGCCAGGGCGGATTTTAAATAAAATTATGAAATATAAGAGAGCGGGTCGTACGCCACGGCGGATTTGAAATGAAATTGTGAAATATAAGGGAGCGGGCCGTACGCCACGGCGGATTTGAAATAAATTGTGAAATATAAGGGAGCGGGCCGTACGCCACGGCGTATTCAAAATGTAATTGTGAAATATAAGGGAGCAGGCCGTACGCCACGGCGGATTCAAAGAATT